>CAUYPK010065576.1:0-15980 GCA_963574355.1 Loris lydekkerianus
GCCCTCAGAATGGGAGAAGATATTTGCAGGATATATCTCTGACAAAGGTTTAATAACCAGAATCCACAGAGAACTCAAACGCATTAGCAAGAAAAAAACAAGGGATCCCATTGCAGGCTGGGCAAGGGACTTGAAGAGAAATTTCTCTAAAGCCATCATTGTTTTTTGGTGGCCTGGGCTGGATTCAAACCCACCAGCTCAGGTGTATGTGGCTGGCACTTTAGCTACTTAAGCCACAGGCGCCGAGCTATGTCTTAATTTCTTAAAGACACATTTATTTATTGTCAAGGACTTTATGAAGTTATTTATGAATATATAAAAGAAGATATGTAGCTTTATATAGGGAAGGGATTTTTTATTTTTTTTTGGAATAGTAGATGAAGTGTCCACACAAGAAAGAAAGTATGTGCAACATGGTGTGTTTGGAGTGTAATTAAGAATCAGCTACAAAGTAAAAAAGAAAGAAAGAAAAGAAATAAATAAATAAAGAAAGAAAGAACGAAAGAAAGAGAAAAGAAATTCAGGAATGTAATGTGTGGAAAGCATTGATCTTCATTCTATTTTTTTCTCCATTTTTTGGCTTGAACCCACCACCTCTGGCATATGGGGCTTGCACTCTACTCCTTTGAGCCACAGGCACCACCTATTGATCTTTATTCTAAATTGAATGAGAAATGACTAAACCACTCAAGTGTTATCAAGAAGATGATTAGTCCTATTAACTGCCAAAAAGGGAGGCATCTATTTATTTTTACATGAGAAGTGCTACTTTTATGCCAACAGATCTGAGATTGTGCAAAACAAGATCAAAACACTCCAAGAAGATCTAGAAAAGAGAAGAAAAGTAATTCTAGAAAATCCCCTGTGGACGGGCCTACATTGTTTTTCACCCTACCTTCTTCCCCTGCTACCCTTATTTACCCTTCACCTTTGGGCCCTGTATCCTGCATGTTTGTTTATTATGAAATATATCCATCTTTATGTTTTTAATAAAACAATGACTAAGGGAGATTCAGAGAGGAGGTAAAGTCAGAGAGGCTGGAGCCAGACAGACAGCAGAGGACTTTGGAAAGCGTGGTGGCGCTGTGCACTGAACTCTCCCTGCCATGCAAAGCCGTTGGAAGGGCTAAGGCTGCTCAGTGCTGAGGTCTGACTTCCACGCTTAGAAGTCCAGAATATTCTGTGGAGGGTGGCCCGGAGAACAAGAGTGAACCTCTAAGCCAGCTGAGAACTGATTGCAGAAGGCTGGGCAACCGATGATGGTGGAGATTACAGAAGCATTGATTCAAAGTGTCTTTTAGAAATAGAACCAATGGAAAGTACTGGAAATAAAGGAAGCAAAGACTTAAAAGTGAATTTTAGGTTTTAACCTTGATATATTGGGTGGTTATTGGTGTTAACTGACGTGAGAAAGACTGGTGCATGAGCAAAAAGTGAGAGTTTTGGTGAGGTAAGTGCTACCTGGCTCCTGGGCCAGACTAAGTCACAAATCTTTTTTCTGAGTGATTTTCATTCTAATGCAAAGTACCAAGACGTTTTGGCTTAAGGATGTTACAGATTGTGTCCCAAAGAGTCAAAAGAGCTTCCTATTCTCCTCTCTGTCTGCCTCCAACCTACCCCAGGAATTAGTATTCATTGTTCCTACTAGAAGCCTGTTACTAATTGTGTGTGGTCAAGGGGGCCATCTCCCAACAGGCAGACTTTTGCCTGAAAGCCTGATGTCTTCATGCACAGGGGGTTTCCTCTCTGCACAGTCATCAGCACACTGGGGATTCTCCCTCTAGTTATGGGTAGGATTGTGAATTTCCTTCTCACTTGATGGAATATCAATCATGCACAATCACAGTTCAATTCTGGGGCTTCACCCTGCGGTGAAGAGAATTTCATTTTATATCAACCTGATATAATCAAGAATAGAATGGTCCAGTGGGACATTCTAAAATTATCTCCTATATTTACATAGTGGGCTTGAGATAATCATAGTCCTGAAAAGCGGATCTAACTTTAATTCCTCTAACTAGTTTCAATGAGAAAATTTTAAAAAGTATCTCAAGAATTCAAACTGATTAAAAGTGATTTTAAGATAAAGCATGAAGAATAGTCTCAGAAAAGGGAGCGTCTATGCCCTTCTTCAAATCCTTTACCCTATACAATCCTCCTCAAAACTCTGTAGAGTCTCATTAATAAAATAGAGCCAATGGGTTAATCTTGTCTGTTTCAATTCAGAGTTGTTGAATAATTCTGACCAAGAGCTAGTGCCCAAGCAAATCTCTGCACTAAACATTATATTGCTGTTTTAGATTAGAAAAACTGTCTAATGTGATTTGAAGATAATAAATGTTTTGAAAATATGCATATTCTATAAAGAAATATATAACAGTATTAGCAAAATTACAAAAGAGGATAAAAGCTGTCTTAAACATAATAATCTATTATTATCATGATGTTTGGTTATCATATTGGAGAAAAACCAGGTAGTCTTACTACCTTTTGCAAACCCTTTCTCTTAGAGGCACTGGCTATTTATGCAAAGTTAGTGTTATCATGGTAATGTTGCACCTTTGAGATTTGTCAGCAATATACAGCAAGGAGGTTGCAAACCAATGAATCATTGGAAATTTTAAATTGCTGTTGTATGTATTTACATGTTTATAATTGATAAAATATCTCCATCCTTATACAAATTTGAGGATGTATTGACAACACTTTACAAATTCAGCTTTATATTTTTTACACACTCTATGAATCAGCTAGGACATTTCTACTGGTTTTGTGTTGTCTGAATTTTTTTCTTTTTCAAACTTGGAAATGACTTGTCTGCCAGAACAAAATCAACCTCTTTGAAAAATACTGGTTTCCAAGAATAGGCCACAACTTTATAGTTATTTCTTGCAGGACCCTGGGTGTGCGTCTAAGCTTATTTGCATGGCTCTCATTATATATGTAAAATGCTGAAATGGATAAGTAATAAGTAAATCCTAGAAGTGCTACATCTTGCTGCTGCTTCTAATTGTACTTAATTTTTGGCCCCAAACTGTTTCTATCATGTGGTACACAACACCCACCTCTCTTGATAATTCTTTTCTTTCATTCTTTGTTATTTGTCCTAAAAGTAGAAATACAGTATATAAAATTGTAATGATAAAGTTTTTAAATTCACGAGTTCTCATTTGAAATTTGTAATGAATTGACCTCAGATCTCAGTTTTCTTTAAATCGCCAATTTATTTAGCTTATGCTTTTTTTTCTCTGAAAAGCTGTACTTCATCAAATCCCGAAAATAGAAGCATCTACTTCTTAAAACTCTTTTGAGGAGGCAATTGATATCTCATAACTAAACATTTCATAGCTCCAAAGTCCTTCCTGTTTAAAGCTAATTTGTTATTTTTGTTAGAGCTGTAAATTTGTCCACTCTTCTTTCAAGTTGTCTCTTATTATTATTATTTTTTTACATTTCAGATTAATATGGGCTACACATGATTAGGTTACATAGTTGGCTTTTATAATGTGAAAGTCTGAGTTGTTGTGAAGGACACAACAATGTCTCCTTTGGGTGGGAATTTACCAAGCCCCTTCACCCCCTACTTGAATATCATTGGGTTTTTCTCTCATCTGAAACCCTTATAACTGTTTTGACCTGTAAATGCCCTGCCCTATCTACTTACTTATGAAGAATCCAAATACTTTCAACTTGTCCACAAAATAATTTTCTCCCAAACTTGAAAGTTTTGTTGCTATCCCACACTATTTCCACTTTCTCTGTGAATAGCTCAATTTTAAAGGTCCATGTAATGCTACATATTTTGGGAAAAGTCCCTTATAGACTTCTAGGCTTTCCATATTCTCACTTACTTAAATCTTTTGCTCACTTTGGTGAAAGTAGCACCTGTGTTTCTGAATTACATTTTTTCTATTTGTCATTTCTCTACCTAAGCAGTTAAGTTTTAAATTCCTTTGCTTTAAAATCCCTAGGAAAGGGAACAGTCTAGAATGGTTCTCATACAAGTTTTCAGAAAGAAGGTACATCAAGAAAGTGAGAAAATTAAGCAAACGTATTTGAGGTTGATGGGTATGAAAATGAAACGTTCAAAAACTACATTTTGAATGGCCACTTTTTTTGCTGTCATTCTGTTCCTGCAATAGGCATTTTAGTACAGGGAATGCTTAAGATGGAACAGTAACTCACTTTCTAATTTTGATACAATAGAATCAAATATATTAATTTTCAACCTTTTTTATGTCCTAATAATATTTACAACAGATAGCCTCACTTGGCTACTGAAACTCAACTCACCCTATCTTCTACTCCACATGTTATCCATGCTCTACCTACGCTCCATTACCTGTGCTGTGCACCTTACCCCTAGGTCATAGTTGACCCTGTAGCTTACCCATGCTCCATGCCTTACCCATACTTCATGCCTCAGCTACACACCATGCCTTACCCATGTTCATGGCTTACCCATGCTCCAAGTCTTACTCAGACTTCACTCCTTCTCCTATACTGTCCCTTACCATACCCTGTACCTCACCCGTGCTCCATGCCTTACTCATGCACCATAACTTGCCCATACTCCATACCTTACCTCTGCTCCATGCCTTCTCCTATGCCATACTTTACACATCCTCCATGCCTTACCCCCCCTTCATGCCTTATTCATACTGCATACCACCTTTTCCTTGCTTTCACTTTCTCCTCTACCATACCCTACTCAGATTCCATATTTTCCTTTGTCCTACTTCTGACCTTTATATCATCTTCATCTTTCATTATAGTTCTTTCAATTATCCCAAAGATGTCATCACTGACCAGCTTAGACAATTACTATGCAAAATGAATGAGGTATGAAGCTGTTTGCTGTTTTATCCTACTGATCCCCACTTGGATCAGTGTGATCACTGCTGTCCTCTTTGGGAGCTCCAAAAGGAAGTCTAAGGAATGGGCTGAGGGTGTCTTTTATACACACATTTTTTGGTATGTATAATGAAGTAGGGAAGACACAATGTGTAGTTTTCTGTTTTTAGAATGTCCACATCAATCAAAGTTTCTCTTGAATCCATTATAAAAATATTTCTCTTTTACTTCAGAAAGAATGGTACCAAAAGTATTTGGAGTATCTAACTTAACTCTAAGTATTTCCTGGAGAAAAAATAAGATAACAACAAAAAAGCTAAATATATCTAGTCTAAATCTTTTATTCTGCAATTTAACATCATACTCTTTTTTCTTAGTATACCCTCTTAGATGTGAAAAAATTACAATCTATTACCATAAAACATAGAATTAAACAAAGGCAGTTTTTTAAAAGTCCTCTAGGTCCTTTTATATTATAAATCAGAGTTGCACAAAGATATATTCCTAATATTTTTAAAGGTAACACCTCAACATTAATGGTGCAACAGTTTACTAGTATGTAAAGCTAGGGGTGAGTGGAAAAGTTGCAAGAAAGATTTGACTTGCAAAGGTATTTTAGAAACAATCCACCCTGCAGAAACCCATCCTCCTGATAGTCGTGTAATCAATTCCAATCTCACTGAAGCCCAACACCCTACATTTTCCCTCCAGCCAGAACATTGTTTATACCAGTTTGATCAGAGAGCCTATCAATTGTGTCTGAATATTTCATAATAGCTATTCCAAGGATATGATGAACCCTGGAGTAATGTACTGTACTTGGAAGCAACTGCCTCAGCTTTCAGGCACATATGCTTCAAATCTGAGAATATCATAGATATATATGGGAATCTTTGTAGAGCTCTCTAAGGCAAGCTGGTATTTAACGCAAAAGCAAACCCATTTGGAGCTAAAGCACTTTCCATTAGGCAATTTGGCGGCTGTTCTATGAGGCAGACTCACTGAGCTCTACGGACACATTTCGATTAAATGCTGCTTTGTATTCTTCCAAAGATGGGAACAATAAGGACGTTTGTCAGAGGAAAAACTGCAGCAAACAGTTTCATGTTGAACATCTGTACTCGGCAGTTCATTGTCTTCAAGAGTTTATTGACCATAATTTTGATGCATATAGGTTTTAAAGAGTATAAACTGCATTTATCTTGGACGCCTATCATTTATTTGAGTCTTGGCTTATTTATTTTCATTTTTCTGGGCATTTTATTTATTTTGTAACTCTGAAGAGATGAAGGAAAAGACATTTCTTAGACAGGAAATTTTAGTTAGCTCGGCAAAATTGATAAGGAAAGATGATGTTTTCACAAAAGATTGTGCAATTGAATTGAAAAATGTTAACACTAAGCATATCTTTATAATACTTTTCAGCCTCAGAGATCTTAAACCAATTTAGAAACTTTCAGATCAGTCTCCTATCTCTTTGTCCACCATACCAATTGTAATGACATTTCCAGAATGAAATGTGGCAGCTGTTAATTAGCAAAGTAATTTAGGGATGGTGGAATCAAAAAGATAGTTAATGGAATTGGGAATGTGATTCTGATTCACCTTTCTTCACTTTAGAAATGGGTGGCACACTGTTGGAAGATGTACGCTTTCAGGCCAGACATAGTAGCTGTGGTTCACGCCTGTAATTCTTGCACTTTGGGAGGCCAAGGCGGGTTGGTCACCTGAACTCAGAGTTTGAGACCAGCCTGAGCAAGAGTGAGATCCCATCACTACTAAAATTAGGAAAACTAGCCAGGAATTGTGGTGTGCCCCATGGTTCTAGCTTCTCTGGAGGATGAGGCAAGAGAATCATCGGAAGCCAGGAGTTTGAGCTTGCTGTGAGCTCTGACACCAAGACACTTTAGCCTGGTGAGCTATGACAACAAGACCCAAGGAGACTCTGTCTCAGCAAAAAGGAAAAGAAGATTTCAGCTTTCTTTTTTGCGTTTTTATTCAGGGAAAAATCAAGGCTCAGGCAATCCAAGTTACTAAATGAGGGCAGATTTATCAGTTGTGGCTTAATAAATTACTGTTTAAGTCTTGATCTATTGGCCTAACTCTGCTGCAGCATAAAGTGTCAATGCCTTGAATAGAAGAGAGGTGGACTTTGGAAACTGACCACCTAGAAATTTAATAGAATTTATTTCTTGATAGACACTTAATAATCAAAAAGTTAATACACAGTAGTGGTTAAGAATGCAAATGTTGAAGTATTTCTTCTTTTTCTATTGTCTATAAGATTTGGCATGATCTGTTTTTTGAAATTATCTTCTATATTTATTTATAAATATTAGTTGTCATTTTTTGAGACTTTGGAAAAAATAATAATAAAAAAGAATGCAAACTTTAAAATCAGGCAGATTTGGGCTGTAACCTCAGCACCAAGTAATTTAAACTTTTCCAAGCCTATTCCTAATCTCTGGACTATAGATATTAGCATATTTCACAAGGTTTCTTTGTAGTTTAAATGCAGTAATGTATATAAAGCACAGTGTCTGTCATAGTCAGTTTTAAAAATCAGTTAGCCACTGTCCTAACTTGGATTATTTGGTTCTAAGACTTGTCTAAGAAAAAATCGGATGGATTAGGTAAGCTCCTTAATTGTCCTTTATTGTTTAATTCTTTATCTGCGGAGAAGATTTGAACATATTGTTCTTGAATAGATAACATCTACCTTTTGTTTTGTGACTTTTTTGTAGGGTGCACCCAAGAAGAAACTCACGATGGTTATGTAAGCTTCTCCAACTTGGCAGTCTTGATCTCTGGGTCAAAATGGCACCTTATTTTCACGGTCACTTCCCCTCCAGGTAATTCAGCACAGTCTAAAATTTATTCTCCATTTCTTTAGAAAAAATCACCCCTTCTCTCTTATAATGGAGATGGCTCATAGAGGTCATCATAGTTTAGGAGAGACCTTCATTCGCTTGGCCTTATGGTCAAGGTGTGAGAAGAAAAAGCACCTGCAGAAATTAAGCCTCAGGAGACTCCTGCTGAGCAAGAGTCCAAATGCACATTTTCCTGTAGATGTTAAAATTCACTTTGAGTATTTGACTTTTTTTTTCTTATGTATATGACATTTGGTTGAGTCTTAACAGGAAATTTTAATTTATAAGAAAGAGAGTCATGGGATATTGAATATTGTGAAATCTTATCTTTGGGTATTATGCCCCTTATCCTCCCCTCCTCATGTGGCGACAAATACTCATTAATAATCTTATATTTTAGAATTACAAGGTATGTAATTGCATATATGACTCAGTTCTTCTTGAAGTATTAAATATGAATTTCCTAAAAATATATAATGAGCACTTGTTAAGGAGTCATTCAACTCACAGATGAGGGAACCAGGTGGATGACAAAACAGGTTTTCAGAGCATTTGAAAGATATTAATCATATAGCTAGGAAAGAAATGCTGAAATAAGTTTACTAAATTGAATACAGGGCATTAAAACCATGACCTTTGATGGTCTACCAATATCATTTACATCTTTTCTGGACAAAAATAATTTGCAGTTTATTAATCTTTTATAGATTAATAAATATTGGTCCAAATTAGTAATAAGTACTAAGTTGAACAAATGTATGTTTTAGAGAAATTGGTAAACCTTCGATGGGCCTGTTTGAAAAAGGTCCAGTATGACATTGATAAGAGCTGCAATAATTTTTTCTCCTTTTGTATCATTTTTCTTAACAAATGGCTCACTTCTGAGGCCAGGATATAGTTTAAATATTAATTTCATAGGGTAGATATCCTTTAATACTTATGAAAATGTACTAATGAAAGTACCAGTTCATGGAAAAACAAGCTCAATGTTACTGATCATGGGATTTCCAGGTATTTTGACTTATGCTTAAGTTTTTGAATAGGTTAGTTTTAAAGTGAAAGACAGACAGAAGTGGGTCTTGTGTCTTATTTGCCTGATATTTAAAAGACTTGTTCTTTAAGTTTTTTGGCGCTCAACTTGTAATAATGTGGTACATTTTCGAGGTTATTTTAAGAAATAGGTTGCAAAACCAAATGTAACTGAGTTTTGTAGATAGAAACTTCTCAGTAATACTTCTCAGTAATACTTGTGATTTCAACCTGACCTTCGTGTTCACGTCTAGTAGACTATCACTTATTTTAGTTTCTACTTTTAGCTCATAATGTAGACTCACTGAATAATCGTCAGGTTTTTCCCTAAATCAGTCTTCACAATTTTCAATACCATGTCTATCAGGTGAGGGTTTTTCAGAATGATATTTATAAAAATTTAAATTAGAAGACAATAGATGGACAATAAAAGGAAAAGAAAACATTTAAGACCTGAAATTCTATGACTCTTCATTGACATCATGATGTTGAGTGGTACACAGCCTCAGAGTCACTCCCGGTTTCTAAGTATAACTATTTCAAGTTCAAAAAACCAGCACATTGTACCCCATGATTGCATTAATGTACACAGCTATGATTTAATAAAAAAAAAAAGGAATGTTTGAGAAGACAGCCTTTCTTCACACAGTTAGACCAATGAATGCAATGTCTTATTTGTAACAGGCATCAACATAATAGGTTTATCCAACATTGATTCATGTTGTTCTTTCATTCATTCATGAATCAAGCAGAAAATCTCCTCAGTATCTTAAAAAGAGGAATAAATTATTATTGTTATCCTAAGAAAAAAATTGACTAATGGAGAAGTTGAATAGATCTAACAAGTATATATGGAATCCTCATAAGCCATAAAGAATGAATCCAGCACATTTATCACTTCTGAGCTTCCTGAGACTGAAGAAAGATAAGGTTTCTGAAGGGTTGTAGTACTGACTCCTCCCTAACCTCCACTTTCACTATGATTTCCATGGGGTTGTGGTTTTTCTGATTATTTCTTTGGGCTGTGGGAGGCCCTCGGGGCCAGCTGGGTTGAGAAGAGATTAAGGACACCAGATATGACCTGACACCCCTAACCCCTAACACACACAAAGGGACTTAACCAGAGAAATCCTACCTGAAGTTGCCATTTCCTTGCCTGGAATACTCTTACTCTAGAAATTCACAAGGCTCACTATCAACACATTCAGGTTTCTTCTCAAATGTCATCTTCTCAGAGCGGCTTCTTCTGGGTCACTCAGTCCTCATCATCCCCAATCTTGCCCCACCTCCAGTCACTCTGTCATGTAACCTCACTCTAGTTTTCTTCATGCTTTATCACTCCCTGGGGTTGTAGAATCTATATATTTACTTGTTTTTCTACTGCCTCTGTGTTGAGTCCTCCTAAGTTCCACAAGGGACAAGGATTCCGCTTAGTTTTACATTATATTCTCAGGGTGTAGAAATGCCTGGTACATCATAGGCATAAATAAATATTGTTTTTATGAATAAGTGAGTATGCGGAGATTATTTTAACATTGCATTTTAAAAAATATTCTGCTGCTGAAATATTTGAAACCCAGCAGTCTCCACCCCTGGATTTAGCTTACCACTCTAGGCTTCTAAACTGGTCTCCCTGATGTTAGCTTCTCTGCCATTGTTTGTGTTTGCATACTTTGATGGACTCATCTTCTACATCCCAGGTGCCTCATACAACTTTGTCACTTAGAATCTTCCCTTCTATGACACCTCATGCCTTCAGAATGTTATCAAGAGCCTATCGCTTGATATTTAATTAATGTCCATCATAATTTTTCTCAAATGCTTTCCTGCATTAATTCCCAGTATTTCTAAGCACGAATTTCCTAAACATCAATTGCTTTCTTTCTTTCTGTCTTTATTCACTTATTTTCTCAGGTTTCAAACCCCCTGAAGTACTCCCTCCTCTGGGATGCTTTACCTGATTACATCAATAGAAAATAACCTTCCAAAGCAATTGATTTGCATTATTTTGGTGGCATGTGTCAAGTTCTGATTTGTTTTATAAACATGTAGATTTTGTTTACTAGCTTGTACATATCTTAAGTATAAGTGGCACAGTAATTGACCCATTTAACAAAGTAAGCAATCACTGACCAATCACTGGAAAATGAATTTAAAAAAAATAAGGAATTTTGGCTTTACTTCTGTGAATCCTCAGTAAAAATCCACTACCCCATCTCTGGGCCTGATTGAGCTTATTCAGATGCCTACAAAAAACAATCAATTGATAACAAGTCTAATGTGGTGCAGGTATAAGTTGTACACAGAGAAGACCCATTTCTAGCTATTTTTGTTGTGGTAGCCCTGGGACTGAGTCAGCCAGAAGTCAAGAGATTGACTATCTGACTATTACTTTCAATCAAGTTGAGGAATCCACCGAACAAAAGTACAGCAAGAAACAAACAAACAAACAAAAAAAACCCAAAACCCAACAACGAAAAATATTTCTTTGAGAATAGAAAATAAAAACTTTGCTTTTACCTTAACTATTCAGATGAAAGCAAAAGTTTGGAGTTCACTTGATTTGAATGAGCTACTTTAAAATCTCTGGCTATAACTAGTGTTCACATGTAAGGAGCTTTAAAACAATTTTTTTTTGTTTGTTGAGTTACAATGGACACAAAACAAATTGCATGTATTTAAAGCATATCATTTGGTAAATTGTGATGAATATCTACTCCTATAAAATCACATAATTAAGATAATGAATATGTTAATCTCCATTTAAATTATAGACAAGTTATAAACATTTTTATCTTTAAATTAATATAGGATAAAATTGATTTTTTGCAGATAGTTTTATTAATTTAAATATATGTATAGATTCATGTAACTACCAAATAATCGGGATACATATCTTTCCAATATTCCAAAAATCTGTCCTTACATACTCTCCTTTCTTCACCATTACTCTCTGGCAGTCATTTATCTGTTCTTTATCTTTGTATAATAGTTTTTTTTCTTTTCTGGAATGTGTCATATAAATGGGATCCTATTTAGGTATAAGCTTCAGTTATTCAGCATAATGCCTTTGACATCCATCCCAGTTGTTGCAGATTGTCAATAGTTTGTTTCTTCTCTCTCTATTCATTTTCTTTTTTGGCTGAGTAGTATTCTATTGTAGTTCTTTTATTCATTCTTCTGTTGAAGAACAATTTGCATTGTTCCTATGTTTTAGTAACTATGAATAGAACTACTATTAGCATTTGTGTGGGGGGCTTTGTATAAATAAGTTTCTTTTTTAGATTATTTTATGCTTTGTTTCATAAATAATATGGGATGAAAACTAAAACTGTCAGTCTATAAAAGATGGAGGGGTTCCAGATGAATTCTTAGACGTGCCCTTCAACAAGAGGACTGCACTTTAGCCCGTCATCCATAGCCAGTGTAGTTCCATCTACCATGATCCTATTTCTAGTTTTCTAGATAACAAAATTCCCCTGGAAATTAAAAAGTGTCTTGGTGCTATAGCAGGAGTCCTGTTGTCTTTGTTTTGATGTGTTATTTGGCATATCTTGAGTAGATACATGTGTCAGAGAGAATAGCTTCACTCATCTAGAAACTAAGAACATTTTTGTTTTAGTTAGTGAAAGATCAGAGTTGATGAAGCTAAAATTGTGCATTGGTAAGAATTAAAGGAGAGAATTGGAAGAATACCCTATCAATAATGGACAGAATTGGGAAAACCTATTATGTATTGTTATTGGAATCTTGCAGTTCTTCAGATTTATTACTGATTCCTTTATTTAATCATTAAATTCAGTAAATAAATGTTAAACACCTGCTATGTGCCATGTGCTGCAATAAGCATATCTTTTTCACAATATTTTTTATTATATTACCACATTATTAATATGTTATTGAAACATTTTCTAAACAGGAGCCAATCTCACAGCTCGATCCAGGTCATTTGCTGTCTTGCCTGTGACTAGAAGGGAGAAGTCGACCATCATCCTGTCTGTTTCTGTGAGCTCCGTGGTCTCGTGGCTGGCTCTGAGCTGTCTGGTGTGCTGTTGGTTTAAGAAAAACAAAAGCCATAGAAGTACATGATTTTTGTTTTTTTTTTTGGAATGAAAATTTCTGGAAAAAAATATTGTCACCATGTGTGACATATTAATGATTCTTTTTCTTCCCCCAAGGCCAATTTTTTGCCCATCGATCCACAAATGGATTAATAAATTATGGTATATGTACACCATGGAATATTATGCAGCCTTAAGGAAAGATGGAGATTTTACCTCTTTCATGTTTACATGGATGGAGCTGGAACATATTCTTCTTAGCAAAGTATCTCAGGAATGGAGGAAAAAGTATCCAATGTACTCAGCACTACTATGAAACTAATTTATGGCTTTCACATGAAAGCTATAACCCAGTTATAACCCAAGAATAGGGGGAAGGGGGATAGGGATGGGAGGGAGGGGGGAGGGGGGCAGAGGGAGGGTATTTGGTGGGATTACACCTGCGGTGCACCTTACCAGGATATATGTGAAACTTAGAAAATGTAGAATGTAAATGTCTTAACACAATAGCTAAGAAAATGCCAGGAAGGCTATGTTAACCAGTGTGATGAAAATGTGTCAAACAGTCTATAAAACCAGTGTATGGTGCCCCCCCCAAAAAACTACATGACACCAAATTGTTCAATTAATGCAGTAGAAAAAAGGATTGTTGAATCTTAAGTAATAATTTCAATACTAATAAAAACTCATATTTACAAAATACTCAACTCTGGACCAGATTCTAAATACTCTAGATAAATTAATTTATTTAATATCCACAACAATCCAATGAAGTGAATACTAAATATTGTGCCTACATTATGGTGTGGAGAATAAGACACAAAAAGGTTGAATCACTTGTTCAAGGTCTCACAGCCACAAGGAAGCTGGGCAGTTTGGCTCCAAATCTCATTCTATGAAACACTATGCTTTACTGTCTGGTGACCTTCCAAAGGTGAATCGAAGAATCAAGGGAAAATAGCCTCTTCTCTTTCAAAAGAGGGAAAGGGTACTTTGTGTTGTTTTCTCTAAAGCATAGAAGTTAAGTATATTAAAAATTTTCCCAGAAGCAAAATATAATTTCTTTTTCAGGTCTGAAGACATAGATTCGCTAAGGAAAAGAAGTTTTGTAAATGAGGCATCTTTCTTCCTTTCTACTTCGTCCTTCCTGTGCAGAAGACAGGGAGGCAGATAAAGCACTGGAAAATTCCTTCCTCTATCCATTCATACCCCTTCCCTGGGTCAGACCATCAAATGAATGGAAGAAACACTTGTGTTACTAGGATTTCCTACAAAGCCAAATTTATAAGCAAGAGTGAATATAAAAAGAGGCAAAATGAGGAGAGGCAAAGAGAGTCAAAATAAAGAAGAGAAAGAGGGAGTAGGAGGGTCCCGCTGTGGTAAATTGCCAGAAGGGATGCTTCAGTAGAGACCCACTTCAAGTTAGAAGTTTAAACAAAAATTTTTAAAATGTACTTATTAATTTATTTAAAGATAACAATAATGTATACATTACATGTAAATATGGCATCTTAATTTAAAAACATGCTTTCAAAAATATATAGTGAAAAGGGTGGCATTTTTACAAAACTCAGGCAGTTGTCTTAGCAACTTCTATATTCAACCTGTTGAAATGTATTTTTGTTTATTTGCTTTGTTTTTGAGACACAGTCTTACTCTGTCACTCTGGGAAGAGTGCCGTGGAGTCCTAGCTCATAATAACCTCAAATTCTTGGGCTTGAGCAATCCTCTTGCCTCAGCCTCCTGAGTAACTGGAACTACAGGACTACTATACCACTATACCTGGCTAGTTTTTCTATTTTTAGTAATGATGGGGTTTCTTTCTTATGCAGGCTGGTCTTTTTTTTTTTCTTTATTGTTAAATCATAGCTGTGTACATTAGTGTAATCAAGGGGTACAATGTGCTGGTTTCATATACAATCTGAAATATTATCATCAAATTGTTCAACATAGCCTTCATGGCATTTTCTTAGTTATTGTATGTAGACATTTGTATTCTGCCTTTAGTAAGTTTCGGCTGTACCCATTCTAAGATGCACCATAGGTGTGGCCCCACCCATTACTCTCCCTCCACCCTAATCTCCTCCCTCCATTCCCCTTCCTTGGCCCTTTCCCCATACTCTTGTGCTATAGTTGGGTTATAGCCTTCATGTGAAAGCTATAATTTAGCTTCATAGTAGAGCTAAGTACATTGGATACTTTTTCCTCCATTCCTGAGATACTTTGCTAAGAAGAATATGTTCCAGCTCCATACATGTAAACATGAAAGAGATAAAGTCTCCATCTTTCTTTTAGGCTGCATAATATTCCATGGTATACATGTACCACAATTTGCTAGTCCATTCGTGGGTCAATGGGCACTTGGGCTTCTTCCATGACTTAGCGATTATGAATTGGGCTGCAATAAACATTCTGGTACAGATGTCTTTGATATATTGTCATTTTTGGTCTTCTAGGTATAAACCTAATAAAGGAATTATAGGATTGAATGGCAGGTCTATTTTTAGGTCTGTAAGTATTCTCCAAACGTCCTTCCAGAAGGAACGTATTAGTATGCATTTCCACCAGCAGTGTAGAAGTGTGCCCTTTTCTCCACATCCATGCCAAAATCTCTGGTTTTGGGATTTTGTTATGTGGGCTACTCTTACTGGGGTTAGGTGATATCTCAAAGTAGTTTTGATTTGCATTTCTCTGATGATTAAGGATGATGAGCTATTTGTCATGTGTTTGTAGATCATGCATCTGTCTTCTTTAGAGAAGTTTCTCTTCAACTCCCCAGCCCACCCTGAGATGGGATCATGTGTTCTTTTCTTGCTAATATGTTTGAGTTCTCTGTGGATTCTGGTTATTAGACCTTTATTGGAGGTATAACCTGCAAATATTTTCTCCCATTCTTAGGGCTGTCTACTTGCTTTACTTACTATGTTTTTGGCTGTACAGAAGCTTTTTAGTTTGATCAGGTCCCAGTAACATATTTTTGATACTGCTTCAATTGCCTGGGGAGTCCTCCTCATAGAATATTCACCCAGGCCAATTCCTTGAAGAGTTTTCCCTGCACTTTCTTCAAATATTTTTATAATTTCATGTCTTAAGTTTAAATCTTTTATCCAGTGAGAGTCTATCTTAGTTAATGGTGAAAGGTGTGGGTCCAGTTTCAATCTTCTAC
>CAUYPK010065585.1:0-24552 GCA_963574355.1 Loris lydekkerianus
AGATAACTTTTGGAATTCTAATTTGATCTTATTTGCTATCCAGATCCTGAATTCAATTTCTGATATCTCAGGTATTTGTTTGTGCATGGGGTCTTGTGCTGTTTCTGCCCCATTGATCCTTGGGGGAGTTGATCTACTCTGATTATTCATATTGCCAGAGTTTTTCTGTTGATTTTGCCTCATGATTGGCCTGTGGCTTTTTTTTGTGGCAACTCTCATAAACTTTTCACACCTTCAGAGGCAGTGGCTCATAGGTGCCGGTAGAGAATCTATAAGAGGAAATGGATTGAGACTTGAATGTTAAACCAGCCTATTTCCTACTTTCTCCAAAGCGCTCTGTGTTCTAACTATTAGACACCTCTGAAAATTCTCTGCACAGCCAAACTTTCATTCCTCCATGCACTTGCGTGTGGCTTCCTCTTCTAGGAGCACAGAAAGCCCTTTGCACACCTGACTGTTCTTCAAGCTGAAGTGTTTAGGGTTTCTGATTACTCAGGCAGGCCTGGGAGTTTTTCATTTGGCAGTCTTGTGAAGGCCGATAACAGAGCACAGCATACCTACCCAACTGGAGATTTCTTTTTTCTTCCCTTTTTCTTTTTTTCCTTCTATCCCATCCCATCCTCTCTCCTCTACCTCCTCTCTCTCTCTTTCTTTGACAGGATCTTGCTCTTCACTCAGGTTTGAGTGCAGTGGCAGCATGATCATAGCTCACTGAATTCTGGGGGCAGATGAAACTGCTGCCTCAGCCTCCTGAGTAGCGAGGACTATAGGTGCACACCAGCATGCCTACATAATGCTTTTAAATATTATTTTGTGGAGATGGAGTCCACTATGTTACTCAGGCTGGTCTTAATACTCCTTGCCTCAAGCAATTCTCCCACCTCTGCTTCTCAAAGTGCTGGAATTATAGATGTCAGCCACTGAACAAGGCTGGAGTGGAGCTTAGTGGGTGGTGAAGTCAATTTAAAAAATGCAATAGAACAGAAAATATCAGGGTCTGATATGTGGACTTCTGCTGCTGCTGCTGCTGCTGTGTGTGTCTGCACCTGTGGGTGAGAACCCAAGACTGTGAGCCATTTGAGTGCCAGGATCTTATCTCAGTCATCTTTGTGTGCCTGGGGCTCAGCCAGGAGTTGACACAGACTTGATAGCAGATGTTGGATGAATGAAAGAATCGCAAAAATCTGAGACTCCTGTAAAAGGTCCTCAACATATTCTCCAGAGGCCAAGAAAAGTAATGTCAAAATATTAGGGATCTCAAAACCCAGTTGCTGACCCTACCCACGTGTACAAATACTCAAAGCCAGAGGTTTGGGTAAGTCCTGCCTGTGTCTTCTGCATGTACGGACTCAGATTCTGCTGTACAAACTCAGACTGATGACACATGACATCTCACTTAGTCTCACAAAAATGCTGCAGTCCTGATATTTCTGGTTTAGTTGTTGAAACTGAAGCACAGAGAGGGTTAAATGTTGATCCAAGCTATACCACAAACTGCCTGCAAGGGCTGTGCTTGGATTGGCATCTTTTATCTGTTAGGTGAGTGTTTGTTCTTCTGTACAGGGAGATGAACAAGTCAAGAATAGAGCTTCTAGGGGGCTGTGGGGGAACAGCTGGGGGTGGGTCAGGGCAACACAGCCACATGTTCTGTGAGAGCTCAGATGGGAGGGCCCCGCAGAGAAGAGAGCCTTACAACACGTTTGTGACAGAGATGTGTAAGGCTTGTGAAGAAGTGATCTGAGTAGGCAAATCAAAGGTCCATTAACCCCAAAGCAGAAGCACAGCTCTGTAAGTGTGACAGGAACTATTTTTCATACCGTTGTACTGTCATGGACGGGAGTCACCAGCAGCTGCTGTGCGCTGTGTGCACATTAACCACACAATCATGGAGACTGGTTTGGGAGGTAGTCTCTGAACCCTCCCCTGGCCGTTTTCACCTGCCTTCTCTCTCTTCCCTCGGCCCTACCCCACTGTGTGCTCACCCCCACCCCAGCCCACCTCCCCCGTCCATCAGAGGGGAATGGAGCCGTATGCTCCTTGTTCTAACGAGTGCGGTGATGCTTCTAGATCAGCTCAAGGTGATGGTGATTATTGTTTATTGTTATTATCACTAAGTCAGATAATGGGATGGTTATTCATTTGCCAGTACAAACTCCTGTTTATTAGGAGGCTTGCAAATAGTGCAAGGAACACATTAAAGACAAACAAAAAATATGTCTATTTATTTGTCTAAAATGGGCAAGTATGAGACTGTGTCTTTGGCTTCATCCTACTGAACATTTTCATCAGGAACTTGGATCAAGATATGAAAGACCCGCTGATCAAACCTGCAGGTGGCACAAAGCTGGGCAGAATGGCTAATAGGCTGGATAAGGACAGCGGATTTAAAAAAGATTTTGACAAGTGCAAGAAGCAGCCAAAACCAACAGAAACAAAAATTCAGCAAGAAATTTAAGGTCCTGTACTGGGATAAACAAAACTGTGTTTCCCAAGTGTCCAGCATGGGAAGAAGAGAGCTGTCTTTGTGGCAGTTCTAACCCAGGGTTTTTCTGGATGACTGCCCCAATGTGAGTGGACCAAAAAGGCTCTGAGTGTCTATCACATCTAAGGTAAAAATAAAGACATGTTTAACTTGTGGATTGTCTAAAAATTTTCTTATTAAATTGCTTTTAAAAAATTATCAGGGAAACAAGTGTTAACCACAGCTAATGAAACATTATGGGTATATGTAAAAAAATAAAATTCTTTCTCCCAACGTCCCCTAAACCAAGCAGCCCATGTCCACAGCTTGGTGTGCACCCTTCCATGCTGTCATTCATGCTAATGCAAACACAGAACAGCAAATGCACAAGCACGCAATTCCTTTGTTAGAATTTTTTTTTTTGTAGTTATTTTTTTGAAGTTGATCCTACAAAACCTATTACTCTCCAACTCTGTTTCTTCACTTACGAATCTGTTATTGATTGCCTCTCTGGGTTAACATATAGAGACCCAAAGCATTTTTAAAATGCTTGATATCTCCCAAAGCTACAGATGCTGCTGTGGATGTGGAGAGAAGGGAACACTTTTACACTGTGGGACTGTAAACTAACACAGCCTCTATGGAAAGAAGTGTGGACAATCCTCAAAAAGCTAAAAGTGGACCTTCCATGTGATCTCATAATCCCATTACCAGGCATCTACCCAGAAGAAGAAAAATCATTTTACCACAAGGACATTTGCACTAGAATGTTTATCTCAGCTCAATTCACAATTGCCAAGACATGGAAGCAACGTGAGTGCCCATCACCCCCTGAATGGATTAGTAAACCACGATATATGTACACCATGGAATGTTATTCACTCATAAAAAAGATGGAGACTTTACATCTTTTGTATTTACCTGATTGGAGTTGAAGCACATTCTCCTTACCAAGTATGACATGAATGGAAAGGCGAGAATCCAATGTACTCAATACTAATATGAACCAAAATATAAACAACTATGTCCACAAGAGTGAAAAACACAAGTATATTTAAGGAGGATTGGCGTGCTCTCACCCGCGGTGCACAATGTAGGTGTGACACACCTCCTGGATGGGGCTCGAGTACAACTTGGATTTTACCTAACAAACACGAACAACGTAGCTCAATCATTTGAACCCTCATATTAATCTCAAATAAAAGAATAAAATGCTCATGACTCAAGAATAAAACGCATGATATTCCATAACATAGGTGTGCTCCCATTTATTCACCCCGTATCCACCGCACATTTAAGAGGGAAGCTGGCAAACAGGGAAGGGGGCGACCTGTTCAGGGCAGGAAGAGGAAGGTGAAGCAGGATCCGGGAAGGAGAAAACCCCACGGGGAGCGAGCGGGGGGGCGGTGGACCGGCTCACCGGCCAGGTCAGAGTTACAATCAGAGCGGGGCTGAGCACAGCAGCGATCCGGCTGAGTGGCTCCCGGCAGGGCAGGGCTGGCCCTCTTCCCTGGGGCTGGAAGGAAGGGCGAGCTCAACAACGCTTGGAGTACCAAGCTCGGCACTGCCATCCCCAGAGAGCCGGCGGGCTCGGGCTCAGAACGACCTCTACAGTAAGCACATTATAAAGACATTAGGAAATAATAAAAATAATGACATTAAAAAGAAAAATTGTTGTAGAAACCAGACAAACCCAGACCTGCAGCCCGGGTGCTGTCAGCATGCCTAGGAGAAATTTGATTTCGACGAATTTCATTGTCAGTGGAACCGGGGCATGAATCATCCCCCCCGCCCTTTCTTATCATTTTAATACCACAGATTTAGGGGACATGGCATTAGAGAGATAAAGGGTTTCACAAACACCGCCAGCCAGGAGCCCCTTGGGCCCAGCGAAGCGCCGGCTCAGCCAGGAGGCAGTTCTCCGGGTTATAGGCTCATAAATCCAAGCAGCGGAGCCTGGGGGACCTGCAGCCGGCGGCCCCAGACCCCAGCCTGGGGGACCTGCAGCCCGCGGCCCCAGACCCGAGCCTGGGGGACCTGCAGCCCGCGGCCCCAGACCCATGTCTCTGCTTCGCCGCCCCTCCCAGCGGCCACTGACTGAGCCTGGGAGGAGCAGGGGCCGGGCAGCCCCTGTACTGGGGCAGAGGGCTGTCACTGGCCCCGGGCTGCATCCTGACCCGTGTTCTGTCCCGAAGCAGCGGCACAGGGATGCAGCGGAGCCTGGGACCCGGAGGCCACTCGGGGCGCGGCAGTTTGTGGGGGCATTATCTTGCCGTGATTGGGGAACCTCTGATGTCCTTGGAGCTATGCTTTCGTTTTAATTTTCCATTGAACATGTATTTGATCCATTACTGAGTGCCAGGCAGAGCCCAGCGCTGGCACGCGATTCTCTGCGTCCAGCTTTCCAGGCCTCAGGAAGGCACAACTTAGGCCCGCGCTCCACCTGGGTCCCCCAGCCAGCCAGCAAAGGAGCCAAGGCTTGAACTTGAAGTCCTCCCGACTGAAGCCTTTGTACCCTTTCTACTGAGGGCCGATGATGCCACGTGGTCAGAGGGTTTGGGGGGAGAAGGGTGCTTTCCTTAAGCCAGGGTTTCTCTCTTCTGATTATAAACCCAACCAATTTCATATGTTCCATTTGGTGATACTCACCTATCCCGTTTTCCTAGAGTGCATCATAGCCCTACGGATTGCTTAGGGGATGGGGGACTTCTTTCATAAACGCCAGGATTCAGGCTGTTCACACCCACACAGTTAGGAAGAGGACCTGGAAGTTAGAATTAGAAAAATCCATGGGCACTGAGCTTGGCTGTCTCCAGGTGGCCTTGTTCAGATAATAGGCCTACTGATTTTTTTTTTCTTCAAAAAGAAGAGATGAAGAAATTCAGTGGTCAGAATTGTAGTGGTGGAGATGGATGGTTGTGTTCCTCATGGTTCTGCCTGTGACTTTGGGTAAGTTACTTACTCTTGTATAAAATGGGGATAATAACAAGATTAAATGAGATTTTGTGTACAGAGTTGTCAGCTCAGTGTCTCATATACAGTAGGTATCTCATAAATACATCTATTGTGGATGTTATGCTGTCCTGGGATGGAGAGGTGACAATGCAGAGGCCTGTCACCAATGCAGCACTGGAGTTGTTTTTCTTACAGTGGGAACATGTTTTAGTCAATCCATCTCTGCTCATAAATCTGACTTCTTTTGGAGAAATTGGTTGGAAACTGCATGGCCTGGGTATAGAGGCCATTTTCAGGTAGAAAATAATCTAGGCTCTGAGGTCAAGGAGACCTGATTCTAAGTGCTGATTTCGCCAGTGATCACTAGGTCCTTTGTGCTGAGCCTCACGTGAAGAATTATAAGTCACCTTGCCTAGTAATTGTCTGTCTGAGATGAGGTCACAAAAAAAGCACCCAGAAGAGTGTTTGGTCCCCTGGGTAATGCCTGGCTGTCATGTCCCCTCTGCCCTGGGCTACTCACCATGCCTTCCAGACCAGGTCACAGGGGACAGTCTTCAGACCTGTTTCTTGTCATTGCCAAGGAAGACTCAATTTCCTTAGGTAGTTAGATGAACCCCATGTCCTACCCCACAGACAAAAGTGAACTCAAAGCTGGAAAAGTCTGCTTATTAGGAAGGAAATCAGTCAGGAAGCAGGACTAGAACCAGGTAGAGGAAATCCCTTCCTCTATTTAGGTATTTAGATGCCTTTTGAGATCTGAGTTTATGTAGAAATAACAGAGGGCCAGTTACCATTCACTTCAGCTTCACAAATATGCACCCAGCCGGCTCCTTTTCCTGATCTTTCTGAGCTTTGGGGTTTAGGGGGGAGTTTCAGGCCATGTGGTGGGACCCTCAAGCTGGCCCCATCTGCCATTAACAGAGATGTGTGCACTCTGGAGAGTCAGCCCCTCAGCCTAGGGCCTCAGAGTTCTCATCTGAAATTGGAAAATTTGAGTAGATATTCTTGACAGCACCTCTGATTACTGAAACTCTATGGTTTGTTTCTTTTTCCCATTTGCTAAAGACTCCCCCAAGATGCTGCTCAGCTTGAAAGCTTCTCTGATACCTCACCCCAGAGATTTTACACTCCGTTCTGGGAGCTCCCATTCTGTTGAGATGCACTTCTTTCAAACCTCTGGAAAGCTTTCTGAACCTGTCAGTTTACCTGTATGTTCTCCTCACAGCTTGAAATTAGGAATTTTGTTTATATTTAGTCCTGAGCTCCCAGCATCCAGCTCATTGACTAGCACCTACCAGGTGTCTCGGGTGCACTTTACTCAACTTTAGTTCATTTATGGTCACCCCTAACATGGGGATGATAAGAACCAAATGAGAGACCATCCTTAGTGTTGTCCCACAGGGCCTGACACATGGTCACCATTCAGTACGTTAGCCACCCTCGTGTAATACTGTCAACATCCCAATTCCAGTATCTGTGTCTCCATTTTAAAAACAGAACCCACGGTAGGGAAGAAACTGTCTTACCCTCAGGGTAACCCAGAGGGCCAAGCATTATGCCAAGAAAAAAGATTGAAATCTTCATTTCCCCTTTGGATTTTTAAGTACAACACTAATGAGATCTCTGCCTGAGGGCCTGTAGTTTGAGACTTTACTCAGACCTGTGTTTAATAAGCAAGTGGAACTTGGCAGGGGTTCAGGCACTGAGGAGGGCTGGGGGAGCTTCCGGGGGCTACCCAGCCTCTGAGGAGGAAATGGAAAGCACTCTTTAATCACTCTTTGATATGGCTTCCCCTACAAATCTTTGAGCCTGAGGCTCAGGAAAAGAGAACGTGGGAAGACATTCAGGAGGGAAATTATTTTACATAAAAGTAATATTTAGTAGATGTCACAGTGTGTAAGAAATAAATACTTCTTAAAACAGAAGGCGAAGGCCCATGTCTCTGGAAACTTAGAAATGCTCTTTCCAGTGCTCTAGTACAAGAGCGTATGGGAGGAGACTTGCGATGGTTCTGAGTAGAGCCTTTCATGTGAATGTCGGCATGGAAGCTGCCAGCACAGACCTCTCTGCAGTGTCTGTCTCACAGTCCACACTGGAGATCTACCTCACAGTCCGCACTCTAGATGCCCAGGGACAGGCTCATCAGGGCAGGTCTATGAGCTGAGTTCTTGCCGCTGAGTCCATATCACACCACTGTCTCTACAGATGCCTACCTTAGATCTCTGTGATTACATCTAATTTTTAATATGCCTACAATGATTTTTATGATTTATTAATTTCATATAAATTTCCTGAATGAATAGTTCAAGTAAAAAACATTCTGACTGTTTTCAGCTAGACAGAATTTAGGAATAATTAATTATATACTAAGCAATTTTTTTGGTGAATGTATGTTTTTCTCTCTTCCCTTCTTGTTTTCCTCCCCTCTTCCTCTCTTTATTTTATTCCAGAGAGATGGACATAGTTTTACCAAATACCCAAATAGCTCTCCTCACTTTTTCTGACTCATTCACCCCACACATGTACTTACCGCTATGGGAGGACAAGTTGCTCTTGCCTTCTCTCTTTCAAGCCTCCTATTTGGGGCTTGCATGGCTGAGAATGGCTTGAGGACTGAGAACTCCTAAAGACAGACCTGGCTCTGGGGACAGACCTCTCTGCAGTGCCAGTTCCTCATCCACCTGACATGCAGTGAGAAGAGACCAAGTTGCACTGCAGCATCAATACCTGGGTCACTTGTGCATGGCCAATACTTAGCCAAAAGTTGGCGCTTTGAAAGCAGTGACCAGCAGGTGGCACATGGGAATTAGAATGCACATACAGGGTGCCCAGGACAAAGGAGGAAGGAGAGAGGTTGTAGTGCAAGGTCAGCATGGGTGGAGTACTGCCCATGAGGACAGCAGAGATCTGCATGGACTGCAAGGCCTCTGTCACTACAGGGCAAGGAGGCTGGAGGGAGGCCAGACCAGGGCTACCCTGAAGGATGAGGGCATCACAGTCATCCTTTCAACCTCACCCAATCCTCTCCCTTAAAACCCTACCTCCTGTACGGGCTCTGAGCTGAAGGACAGTGTAAGTAAGGCGACAATTGGTTTCTCAAATAATTACTCTACAAGCTACCAGTATTGAGCCTAGTGGTTGGGTTGAATACAATCCAGTGATGTTTCAAAGAAATTTTTGACTAAGTGTTGTATTATGGTGTTTCTGAGTCTTTAGTCTGTTTGTTCGTTTTCTTGGCCAGTGACTACACATGGAGCACTTGCTCTTCCCTGGCACAGGCGTAAGGACCTGCAGGCAGGACGCATTCAGGTCTCCAGGCAAACAGAGCAGCTCCCTTTGGTGGCATCAGGAGGACAGTGAGAAATGGGAGTTATAGAAAAGGCAACAGTTTAGCTTGGTATGCAGTGCACTGGGCAGAAGAGGCAGGTGTTGATGACAAACCATGTGTGGACTAGAATCTTTTCTAATATTAAAGTAACCACTATGCTCACAGATTTTATTCAACCCGCCTCTTTTTGTTGGATATACTGTGCAACCATTATGTTACAGAGAGCAACACTTTGAAGGTAATCTAGTCACTTTATAATAAAAGAATATTGTTAGTTTATGAGTGGTTGCTTTTATAGAGAACAATGCCCAGAGTATTAGTGGAGAGGAGCTTTACTGAGAGCAAGGAAACGCCATGGAGTTTTGGCACTAAGAACTGTTAATCTCTGGCATATTAGGCCCTTAAAATAGTAGGACTGTGTTGGTGGAAGACCTTTCAGAAAGCAAAGCTTACCACTTATCTGGACTGGTTTAGATGTAGGTCTCCTAATGAAAAGGGGCAGAGTATTTGCCATGTACATAGTAGGCATGATAATCCCATTCTTATGGCTGAAAGAATCTGTGTTAGGATTGGAGAAATGAAGATAAAGAAATGAATTAATTACTGATTTTCAAATAAGGCCTGTCAACTACAGAGGAACTGCTAGAAAAAAAGAGAACGAAAGCAAGAGATAGATACTAGGAGGAGGAACCATTTTGATGCTAAAAGTTGTGGGATACTCCTGGGGTAGATGAAGAGACCTGTGAAACCTCCTTGGTGTAGAGGGTGAGGTACTGAGCACAGCTCCAAAATGCACCTGCTGGCCAGTTGGCTGGGTGTTGATAGGTCACCTCTGAGACTCAAATGCTCAGCAGTGGGGCCGGCCCCATTTCCAGGTTGACAAAGATGATGAACTTCTGAACTCTTTGGAACATATAAGATTCTTCTAGTCTCACCACAGGCTAAACTAAAACTTCCACAAGTCATTTAGGAGAGAGGCATCCATCTACGGGTAATGCTCTTAAATGGAAATGGACAACCCCTACCTTCTGTCCCTGCTGGTTTAAAACCAAAGTGGTATAAAATATCTCCGACTTTTTATGATGCAGATTGTGGATTTTACTCAGACAGCAGAGTAAATGATTCTGTAGGGTCCACAGGTTGTGTCTTGCTTTTAGTAAATATTCAACTTTTGTGGGAGAGTTCTACTAAAAATCCAAGGCAGAGCAAATGGTATCTAAATCTGAAGACTTTCCCCTTTTTCTAAAGGAATTATATCTGCAGAGATTAGTGGCTAAATGGGGAATACCCACTCTGTTCATTAAGATCTGATCAATTTCCACATCACAACACTGTCACCCTACCTACACCACACCAAGAGTCTTTGGTTAAATTGCACTGTAGCATGTGCTTAGCACTGATGGCCAGAGAAGCCAGAATGCTTTTCCTGCAGGTAAGGTCCTGCAGCGGATAAGGAAACCAGACCTGCCCCTGAAGCTGGGCCCTCCTCAGGCAGCTGCAGTGAGTCTCAGCCGCCATGCCTGCAGCGGCCCCTCACTCTCAGGTGAG
This sequence comes from Loris lydekkerianus, assembly GCA_963574355.1. Lineage (NCBI taxonomy): Eukaryota > Metazoa > Chordata > Mammalia > Primates > Lorisidae > Loris > Loris lydekkerianus. The sequence goes on from CAUYPK010065585.1 coordinate 10,293, forward strand.
TGGCCTTACTCCAGGAAGGTTGGACTCTGGACAGCAGATCAGCAATCCTTCCTCCTGTAATAATGAGCAACCAACGGGGCGTGAAAATAAGTGTCAGGCACCTAAGGCAAGGCAGAAACAAGGGGATAAAAGGAATATTCTCCCAGCCAAACACCCTCCTTGATATTTCTGTTACCACTTACACAACCCAGGGCCTTTGACTGATTCAAACATTAACAAATAATAACTTCACTTCAGCAGCCTTCACCGAAAATGGACTCTGGATGGAGATTTTGTGATATTTAGTCCTGCTTTTCTTTGTTGAGCTTTAAAATTCCTCAGTTGGATCCAATTTCAGATAAGAACTGAGTCACTTGCTTTCTTCCTGTCCCTGTAGAGGACATTTCCTTCCCAAGCATGGCTCAGAAAAGGACATGTGAAAGGGAACACATGTGAAAGGGAACACAGGAGCCTAGTGGTGAGGAGGAGAGCGAAGAGCTGGGCTGGAGACTCAGGAGTACCTGGACTCCAGATTGCAAAATAAGCTTTTAGAAAGGCAAACTGAGGTTTATGTCATGCACACCATAGTCAACCAAACCATCCAATGTCTGTCTCGCCGGTGATGATGGTACCCAGTCATGGGGGTGGGAGAACAACAGATTGACAAGAAGAGAAAAATGGAAAGTCGTCCAGGGAAGCTGTGTCTTCATGTAAACGGAAGCTTCCTCTCACTGGCTTGTGCTGCCCCTTTTCAGGTCTCAATACCAGAGGCTGCTGCAGCAAGCACTGGGCCAGCAGCTCCGTGTCAGCAGCATTAGCGCCCTTGACACCCTGCACATGACATAACCAGTCAGTGCCTCTCCTTGGGGTGATGGTGAAAGAAAAACACTTTTAGTCTATGCATAAACAAGGCCACCTGGGAGCAAATCAAAGATGTGGGCTCACTGTGACTGATCTACACTCCCTGAATTTCTAAGCAGGCATCTAGGACACCTCGGCTTTAGCAGCAGTGCCTGGGCACCTGGGCTGGAGGATCTGGAGGGCTGGTTTCCTCTGAAGGCAGTCACACACATGTCAACCCTCCTCCTGGCCCTGTCCCCAGTGTGTGGCAACATCCATGCCCCAGACAGTCTCTTCCCCCCACCCCCTACCTGGTCACATACACTGGTCTCCACCCTGACTGACAGTCCTGCTTATCGGGCATCATGGCATCACCATCACCATAATCAGCTCACTCTCCCATGGGGCTTTGAATTTTTCTTTTAAAATGATTTCCTTAGAGCAGGGTTTCTGTGGATTTGTTAAAAATGCAGAAATGCACTTTTCTGAGCTACTCAGTCAGAATATCTGGCATTTGGGCCTGAGATTTAGCACTTTATCAAGTTCTCTGGGTGACATGGGAGTGCGAGAAGGGGAGAGATCTGGTCTTGGGGAACAGCTGTGGTTCCCTCAGAGCTCCGTGCCTCAGCCTGCACCCGGAGTCTCTGCGGAACACACTGTGTGTCTGCAGCAGATGAGCTTCTCCCTGTCCCTGAGCCTCACTAAGTCTTCCCAGCTTAGCAGATGAAGGGTTCAGGTTTTCATTTCCATGACTTGGATTCTGCTTCCCCTCCACAGTGTTAGCTCTCAGGATCGCATCTCCATCATCCCAAGCGCACTCCTGGTAACTGCAGCTGACATTTATTGAGCACTTGCTGTGTGCCAGGCATGCATTAAAGGCCTCCTGTATAGGGTTTTACTATTCTCATAACCACCCCATGGGACAGGTGCCATGGACACACCAGTCTTCCAGTGAAGGGATGGGCTTAGAAAGGTTAAAGCTTTCCCAGGGTAACAGGGTCAGCAAGTTGTGCAGCTGAGGTCTGAGCCCAGAGTGGTGTGTACCAGACTCCTTACTTGGCTCTACTCCCTCTCCCACGGGATCTGGAACGTAAATACTGAGCAAATGGAATCACAATATTCTACCATTTAAAAAGTGGCTTTTAGGTTTTTTATTACTAAACATTTCTTTTATTATTTCTCCCCCCACCACTCATTAATGCATATTTTGATGGATTACTGATCTGAAAATTGCTATGAAATCTATGACTTATAATGGCTTCTTAAAATATTGAAAATAACTCATCTTCTACTCCCAGGAGTTTGGAAGCTTGATTATCACTCTCATTTTATAAATAAGGAAGCAGAAATCCAGGGAAGACAGTGATTTGCTGTTTGTAGATTAAGGCACAGATCTCAGGCTCCCTCCTTCTTTTCCAAGGTCTTGGTAGCCAAAATCATACTGAATTAATAGATCAATAATTCATATTATCACTGAGCACCTACTATCTGCCTGGTAGGCAAGATGATGGCAAGTATGGAAAAATTGCCATTCTAGCTTTTATGTTCAATGAACTTACAGTTTATTTGGGGAGACATGGCTTAGACACAAAAGGCATCACATAAAATCACCAGGTAGCCTGTTTCTAAAGCAGTGCTGCTCATCCTTGGCTATGCATCTGAATCACTCGCCGTGCTTTCCAAGATCCAGGAGCTTCCAGAATAAGGGTCTTCAGAAGTGAAGGCCTGAGCATGTGTATTTAAAAACAGTAAACTGGCCAGGCTGGAAAATCATAGCTACAGAGTAATACACTTCACAGTAGGGACCTCCCGTGTTCCTGGAGTAGATCAGGACAGGCTAGAGAGGGCAGGGCCTCTAAGGGACAAAGAGGCCTTGGATTGCATTGGAGGTTTGGCTAAATGGAACAGGTGGAGGGAAGCCACAAGAGGAAGTTTAAGAAGTCCAGGGCTTTAGAAGAGAGAGAGGTGCTGGTGGGTCTGGTGGGCAGAGGGTTCCGCCAGGGAGGTTTCTGCAGATGGGGTGGAGAGGTGGTTGAGGTAAGAATAGACATCTCTGAAGTCAGCCAAAGTAGACTGGCTATGAAAATATGAACTGCTGGCAGGCTCTGAAATAAAGATATCAGATAGTGACATGCAGCAGTGACCAATTGGGGAAGTGTCTTCTTTCACGTGTTCAAGATGAGCTTGCAGACACCCTGTTTTTCTCTAGGAAAAGAGAACACTGGGTGGGAGGACTGGAGCTGGGAGGATAGAATGAGGAGGAAATGGGAAGCAGGAGCACCCCCGCCCCTGCACCTGGACCCCAAAGCTACAGAGGAGGAGAGAAACTATGAGCTAGGCGTGAGGGAGAGCAAAGGGTGGCTTCTTGGGACTGCATAGGACAGGTGTCTGTGTGGTGGACACCATCCTCAGATAGACAGCACAGGCCTTCCTGCGGGCAAGGCTGGGCCTCCTTGCCACTCCCAACTTCCACCTCTCTGGCCCCCACCTGAGTATGGCTGCCAGATTCTCTGGGTAGCAGGCGAATGTGCCCCAGTGTCATCTGGCATCTGGGGGAGCTGGAGGCCCTGGGGACACCAGGGCGATGCCTCAGGTATCATCCCATATGTTCAATCAGCTGGAGAAATTGACTGGGGCCAAGATTTATTGCTTTGCAGCCCTAACTGTATCCTTCTAACTGTTGGTGGTGGTTGAGCAAAACTTGTGGAGGAGAATAGGTGTTTGGAGTTTTGGAGGTGGTGTGCAGCGAGGATGGTGACCCAAACCTGAGTGCTGCAGAGAGCAGTGATAATGCAGGAGGGTGGGGTAGGACTCCAGCCTCTCTTTCCACATTAAAGGGTCATGGAATAGATTAGCTATGTTACACAGGTGTGCACGGGCCTAATGTAAGTGCTTTTACACAGGTGTATTTGTTCCACACTTTTGAACCCCACTGGTCACAGCCCCCTGGGATGTGACAGACACCCAGGAGTCAGGGCCTGTCTTTCTGGCTCAGAGATCTCTAAAGAAGGGTGAGATGTTGGATGCTGGGTGTGGTTCTCAAGGCCACTCCAGGATGACCATGGCACTCTGCTATGTACATTGGGGAAGCTGCACTCTGGAGCAGGAGAGAGGAACATGTTGGGCCTTCAGAAAAGGATTTACCATAAAGTTAAGAAAGCCCAAATTTTAAGGCCTCTCACTTGAACAGGTCCTCTCTAATTTTAAGTACTAAGTCCTTGTACTTAATTTTCTTTTGTTTTTGTATTATTTTTCATAAAAGATCTCTCAAATTATACAAGCCTCATGGCCCCTTAAATCCTGAATATGCCTTTATCATCCACATAACAACTCTACTTGTTATTTATTTATTTATTTATTTATTTATTTAGTTTTTGGCCAGGGCTGGGTTTGAACCCACCACGTCCAGCATATGGGGCCAGCGCCCTACTCCTTTGAGGCACAGGTGCTGCCAACAACTCTGCTTGTTTGTTCTCAGACCTCAAGGCAGACCCCACCACTTTCTGGCATCCTCTTCTGTTGTTACTGAGAAATCAGCTTAATCAGGGCTTCCACTTCACACAACTCCAGGGAGCTCTGTTTGCACCTCAGGCCAGGTAACGGGGAGTCCCAGGGTTTGTGCAATGCTTATGTGTCACTCTTTCGTTGCCTGCATTTTAGATTTTCCTGTCTTTGATGGTCTTCAGTTCATGATGAGTCTCTAGATACAAAATTCCTTTTATTAAATATTTATTCTACACGGGAGTTACTGGGCTTTGGCAATCAGTAAATCATTATCTTTCATCAGTTCTGGAAAATTCTCAATCATGTCTTCATATTTTGCACCTTTTTAAAATTTCAAATTGATGTGAGGATATAAATTTTTAGATGACATTGTTCTAACTTGCAGGGTAAAGTTCCAGTTGTAAAAGAGCCCTCACACATTGTGCCCATTAGGTGAGATCCCACCAAGTGCCCTCCCTCCTTCTGCTGGTTGTCCTCTCCCTTCCCCCCTTCCTCCGCCCCTTGCCCCCATACTAGACTATATTCATGTTTTATTGTTCATATGAGTGTGTAATTGATTATATATTGGTTCATATTAGTATTGAGTTCACTGGATATTTATTTTTCCATTCTGTTGCATCTGTTTTATCTCTCACTCTCTCCAACTATCTTCCTTGTTTCTTGGTATCTGTTGCATATATTTCTCTTTTCTGTGCTTCATTTTACACCAGAGTTAGGCAAACTGCCTGGTTCTGTAAAGCCAAGTTCAGCTGGGACATAGCCATGCTCCTTTGTCTATGTCAGCGGCCACATTTACACTCTAGTGACAGAATTGAGCAGTCACAACAGAGACCAGGTACCCTACCAGCCTAAGCTATTGACCATCTAACCCTTACAGAAAACCTTTGCTGCTCTCTTGTAGATAATTTCTTATCTTCCAGTTCTCAATTTCTCTCTTCATCTGTCTTTATTTTGCTGTTAAAATTGCCTGCTGAAGTTTTCATTTTGGTTACTGCATTTTTTTTTTTTTTTTAAATCTCAAATAGATGCTTATAAGTCTGGCAGGTCACTTGTTACAATTTTTTTGTCCCTGATAAAATTTTTAAGATTTTTAAACAAAAATGAACATAAATCCCATAATTATAAGAGACTGAATATACACAAATTCTGACATGTCTAATATCTGTAGTCTTTACAGGTTTCTATAGTCTGTTTCTACAGTCTGTTTTTTTGACATCTGTGGTTGTTCCTTCAGGCCTGGGATATAAAAGTGTTTTTCCGAGGATAATTTTCTTGTGTTCTTCTAGTGCTTCAACCAAATTCTTTGAGATTCCCTGGACCACTCAAGCTGCAAATCCACGTTAGGGCTGGTTTAAGGCCACAGTGTCTCCATATTATTTTCTTTCCTTATTTTTCCTGTTGCTAAAACGATTCATGCTGCGCTGGAGCAGTGGGGGAGACTGTGCAGTCTTTAGTGGCAGGCCTTGAGTGCTGTTTGTTGCTGAGATTCTGCCACCAGCACAGTGCATGACCTGGCGCTTGCTGAATAAGTGAATAAACACATGGTTTCTGCTGACAGCTCTTCCTAGACATTCTCACATCTCTTAATCTCCTTCCCATTCTCACAGTCCTAGTTCAGGCCCTCATTGTGTTCATCTGGACTATTTCAATATAATGTCCCAATTTAGAGGTCCTCAGCTGAGGTACATTTTGGAATTTCTGTAGTGCGTCAAAAAATTATGTGTTTAAAAAAATCTAGGGTGAGGAAATCTGTTTAAAGCATTGCACCAACCATTCTAATGGTCCCTCGGTTAAGAGGTGCTCTGTGCCAACTTGTCTTCAGTCCTGCCCTCTTTCATCCCCCTTCCTACTTCTCCTAATATGCAAAGCTGACAACTCCACTCCCCCACAAGAGCCCTGCAGGGTCTCTCGACACCAGCTGCCCATAGCTGCTGGCCAGGCCTCCACCCACTGCACGTTTTGGCGGCACTCAGCTGTGTGTCCCCTGCTCACCACCATCATGTCTCCCATGTCTTGCTTTAGCACAAATTATTCCCTGTGGCTGCAGCCCCCCCTTTTGTCCTGCCTTACTGGCTTGTTCCTGCTCATCTTTTAAGGCCCCATTCAGCTCCAGGAAGCCCCCAGACCCGAGGGCTGTGTTTAGTGTTTCTCCTTCCTGGTGTTCTGCTTCATCAGTTACACAGTCGACTCTGTTGGGTAGAAAGTACAACCTCCCACTGCAGTGTGGTTTCCTCAAGGGAGTTAAGTTACTCATCTTTCTTAGTTCAGCATAGTGCTCAGAACACAGTGAAAAAAAAATATATATGTTTATTGCTCAGAACGTAACATAGATGTATTTGTTGAACTGGACTAAACTGTCTAGGTTTGTCCTTTAAAATCAGGTGGCTTCAATATTTGGAAACATGGGCATTGATACCTTTGTTCCTCTTTAAACTTACAAGATGTGTGATCATCTTCTCCAACTAAATTTGGTTGTTTCCAGTTGTATTAGGGAGAGGAAGAGATGTAACGTGGAAGTTAAAAAATAAATCCCAGCTGAAATAGAAAACTGAATAATTTTCAAATGAAGAGGAAGATGTGAAACTGTTAGGAATCCAACACCTTCAGCTCCAGGAGTGAATACTGTGCAAAGTCTGACCTCCCGCACAGGTGGCAGTGAGGGAGGCTCATTCTTTCCGTGGAAACCTGGCTCTTTTTCCCACCTCTTCGTCCTGCCTAACATCTCACCCTAGTCTCCCAGAGAGAGGATGAATATCAAATCTTCTTTCCTCAATGAGGTAGTGCTAGAGTTAACAGCTAGGAATGACAGATTTGTGTGCGGGTCTCTGAGAAAATGGGGAGAGAGCGTGAGATTGCTAGAGACTCCTGCTCACAGGGCAAAGAAGCTGTGATGGCCCTCCAGAATGACACAGGGCATCACCTTTCCTGATCTCCAGTCCCTGCTCTCTGTAAAAAACAAGGAGGTTAATCTAGCCTTCCCCAAACTGATCCCAAAAGGCAAAGAGGACCAAGTCTTCTGGAGCTTTGCTGGGCAGGGTGCACCACAGCTGACTGCTGAGTTCTTCTGTTGGGCATCATCTTGCTCAGACCTGGGGGCTGTGCCCTCCTGCTGGTTCCCAGGGCTCACAGTGCCTTGATTTCCTCCTTGGTTTACAGCTTTTACATTCTTTGATGCCAGATCAAAGTCAGGATCTGTCTGGTATGCATCAGCAGGTATTTAATAGATGTCAATTGACAAGGCTAATGATCATTAAACTGGGAAAAAGTGTATTTAGTGGCACTGTCTCCAATAGATATGATCTTCACACTGCTTAAAAATATCAATGGTTTTAATAATGGAAGGATTCCCAGACAGGAAACAGAGAGGTGGCAGAGATAGCACATCATTCAGGGAGCTACAAGCTAGAAGATCTGAGTGGGGACAACTGGCATGGAGTTCCATCACCTCTGCAAGACCTGCTGCCCTTTGGAAGGAGATGATGGGGAGACATCTGTGTGAAAACTGTGGTGAGCTCAGTTTGGCTGCAGAGGAAAGGGGAAGGAAGAAATAGCTTCTTTGACAAAAAACAATCTGATACATTAATGAATAAGGAAAGGCTTTTATGTACAGAGCTTCTCTTCCACACAGATCCCCTTTTATTCCTGGAAACTGATGGATACTTAACTGGAAAAACAATGTGTGTTTTCTAACATGACCCACCTCTTAAGTTTAATCTACTAACTTCCACTGCCATGAAATAGTGGAAGAAGGATCTGGTAACAGAAATCCTGGGCTGACGTGACTATGCCTTTTCTGGCTGTGTGATTTTAGGCAAGACACTTAACCCCTCTGAGTTTAGCTTTCTTGTAGATAAAATACAGATAATGGTGCTGATGAATAAAGCTTCTTTTACCCCACCCCCAGCAAGGACACACTCACAAATCCAGATACATGCAGACGGGTATCAGGGTCTGCATTCATTAGCCAATTAAATAATTTTATATCTTAAAATAATGATGGCATTTGCAGTACTGTTTTCCAACACATAGGAGATCCAAAGCAAAGTGCCCTGAAAAACCACATGAACTCATTACACTTATTTTACATTTTTAATGAATCTCCCTGTTCCCAGAGCTCTGATGCCTTTCCCAGCAGCTGAGTTCTGTTTTGTGTTCTTTCATGAGAACAGAGGGCAACCTGGCTGTTTGTATTTTAATTTCATCAGAAGACAGAGGATATGGAGAAGTTATCTCCTCCTCAAACATTTTTATTTTTCCAAATTATCTTGTAAAAAAGACATAAACAGGACAAAAGAGGTGTTTGTATTTGTTTCTCAGCTAAGTCAAGCAGCTTTTGACCTGCAACTTGCTCACAGTGGATTTAGGGATTGAGGGTGGTGACATGCAACTTGCTCACAGTGGTTTAGGGATTGAGGGTGGTGTTTCCTCCCGAATCCACAGGTCCTGCTGTGCTCTAAAGAAAACAGCTCAGAAGGAAAGGAAGGGGCCAAATATGTCTGGCTTCATCCAGCTTTAATAATCCTATTCCTCAGAGCAATTCCAGGGGTAAGGATTGCATATAAACACCACGAGCAAACAGTTTGGCAACTGACAGGGAGCACAAAACATGCTACAGGACCAGGACTGCCCCACACTATCTTTATTCAGGCTGTGACTTTTCAAGGAGTGTCCCATCTAAAGGTGTATCATGACAGCTGTAATAATGTTGTCAGGCTGGGAAGATAAGCATTTTTCCCAACAGTAGGCTGCAAGGCCCCTTGGCATCTCACACCATGCTTTCTAGTTCTCATGCACACTAGCCTTCTTTCTGCGTCTGGAGTATATCACCCTGTTCCTGCACCAGCACTTTGTAGTGGCTGTCCTCCATGTGGAATCCTCTTTTCCTGGGTCTCCAAATGACTGTCTCATCACTACATGGCTCTCAGCTGAAATGTTCCTACACAGAAGCCCCTCACCACTCTAAAGAAACACGGCCCTTACCCTGCGCCTTCCCAACACACACACACATCTCTGCTGCCTGTCCTTGTGTACTGATTCTGTGTATCATTCTCTGGATCATTGCCTTGGTTTACTTGTTCATTGCTTCTGTTTCTCTGTGGAATGTAATGGCCATGATGGGAAGGACTTCGTTTGGTTCTCTGCTGTGTTTCAGGAACTAGAGCAGTGTAGATGCTGAGAAACTAATTATTGCCGCTCTCAGTTTGGTCAATAAAGAAACCAAGATCACAAAGATTAGGTAACTTTCTGGGATCTAGTTTGGCAAAACGCATACATTTCTTAACTTGCGACCTATGCTTTTCTCTCTAGGCAAGGAAGTGCACTGCTTGTGCTTGTGGGTAACTCAGAATTGCCATGTTACCCGTTGGCATGACATAGGCAGTTGAGATTTCTTATCTTCAGAGACAGGTGACATGCATCAGATCGATCCAGAGGATTGAATGGACAGTCACTATGTTACTGGACAAAGAAGATTGGGCCACCTGTCACTGTCAGCCATTTTGCAGAGATGGGTATAGGTCACCAAACTATTTGTCAGAAGGCCAGCCATTCTGGAGAACAGTGAGAACAGCTTCTCCAAGACTCTTCTGCTTTTCTATTTCCAAAATTACAGTTTCATACGTAATCATTCACAGTAAAGATCACAATAATCCTTATTTTTAAATAACAATTAGCAGGGCGGAGGCAAGATGGCTGACTGAAGCCAGCTTTCCACAGAGGCTCCCATCCAGAAGGAGAGTTAAAGGACAGAAATTTAGCAAGTAACCTGGCAGATTAGAGCTGCACCAAGAGAGAAGGTTGAAAAACACACATCAACCCTGCTGAGGTGAGCTATGACTCCAAGGATACAAACAAAAGGTACAAAATCCATTGCCAAGTGGATGGGAGTGCCCTCCCCCATGAGAATGGCTCGGAGTACCCCATAAACAAACGAGCAAAGTTCAAAAGTCCTCCCATTATATCCCACAGGAGAGAGGCCCTCTAAAAACTGGACCTACTTCCCCTGCAAGGGTGCTATGGTGCTTTCCTGCCAGGCATAAAATGGTATAAAACTGTATATATTCTCTACTGCAATTCTGAGTTCCCAGCACTCCCCTCCACTCTCTGAGTCTGGAAGCCTGTCCCCCAGGAGTCCAGATTCTTGGGTATTTTCTCAAGAGGTTTGGACAGGGCATGGACTGCTGCTGGTCAGTGCTGATTCTGTGCCACAGGAGTGAGGAGAGGATGGTTGGCTGAGAGGGAACCATGCCAGAGCAGCGGTGCCCCAAGGCACAGAGCAGCAGCCATTTTTGGCAACAATAAGGCTCACTCCTGGATATTCCAGAGTCATCCCCCTGTCTCTGTGGGCAACCAGAAGAGGCTGGGTATCTTCTCCAGTGGCAGCCACTGGTGGAACAGATCTGGGACTGAAACACAGGCCCTGTGAGTAAAGGGTTTGCCTGAGGTGGTACCGGCCTGGGTGGAGCACAGGGACTAGAATACGCATGTGCAGAGCCAGCAGATTCCCAAGGTGGCGCTGACCCAGAGGACCGCTTTACTGAGCCTAAGATGCACCCAGCCCTCAGGGGATAATTAGCTCAGACAAAGGAAGGAAGGCAGAGGCTGGAATACAAACTGGAGCCGTGACCGTGCAGTGGCACAGACAGGGACTGAGGCACTGATTCTGTGAACTCAAAACTGACAGCTAACTGTGCTGTAAATACAAACTACAGCTGAGACCAGGCAGCAGCACAGACAGGGCCTGAGGCGCAGGTTCTGTGAATTCAAAACAGCTTCTCTTCTGCAGGGGAAGTTAGCCAGGACAGAAACAAATTCCGCAAAGTTGTTCTCTTCTGTCAGTAACATCAATCAGGGATGGGGCTGGAACTGAGTGAACAGACCCAGCCTCCATGAACATCCCCAGCCTCCATTAAGCACCCGAGGTTGTCAGGCCTCACCTCCCCCTGCCAGATAGTGGCAGAGAGCAGTGGCCTGGCTGAAGAGACATAGATCTCCCTGTGATTTGGGCAGGTGCAAACCTCTGGAGTATCTACTCATTGGAGGCAACTGGGTCACAGCCCTGTGGGGTTATCAGTGTTTGGGTGTGACAGAGGTGCAAGGTGGGGAAGGAAGCATCAAACTTCCCAGACTAATCTATTTGATAGATGGGTCCTCCTGACCTCACGGAGCACTGGAGCAAGTCATATTTGAGTTGTCAGCAGATCCCTGTGATCCAGTTGCCAGAGACCTTTTAAACTCTCCCACCTGAGATAGGTGCTGACTGAGACAACTGATTTGGACCTCTTGAACTGGGCCAATCACCCGAGGACTATCCAAGTGGTACCCTAAGTGTGTGGTTGTCCTAAGGTTTGATTTTCCTTTCCCAATTGTTGCCTGTGGGGGATGGGGTGACTTAATTGCTGCTATTTCTCCATAGCTGAGAACCCAGAGTAACTAATTCACAAGGGTCAGACAGAGACCAGCGGAAAACAAGACAGAGCCATTTAGCCCCACCACACCAAGCAGGTCCTCAGTTTCTCAGGCCATAGCACTGTACGGGTCCCTGGCAAAGCTCCAGAGGAAAAGATACAGACACCAGTCCCAGCTTTTGGGCAAAGGGCTGGTTAATCACTACTCCTGGAGCCCCAAACCCAACTTTTCTTTATCCACTCATCTAGTCAAATGGTGTAAAATAATCATGAGGCAGAATCAGCAGAAAAATTCTGGCAACATGAATAACCAGAGTAGACTTTCCCCAAGGAAAGATATGGCAGATGTAACTGAAGATTCCATTCATAAACAGATGGCCGAGGTGTCAGAAATCGAATTCAGAATTTGGATTGCAAACGAGATTAATAGAATGGAGGAAAAGTTGGAATTAGAAATTCGAGGAGCAATTCAAAAGTTGTCTCAAGAATTCAACAAATTTAAAGACAAAATCACCAAAGATTTTGACACATTGAAGCAAGAATTTGCAGCCCTCAAAGATCTAAAAAATACAGTAGAATCCCTCAGTAACAGAGTGGAGCAAGCAGAAGAAAGGATTTCTGATACTGAAGACAAAGCTTTTGAATGCTCCAAATTCTCAAAGAGGAAGAGCAATGGAGAGCAAAAACAGATCATTCTCTCAGAGAGCTCTGGGATAATTCAAAGAAGGCTAATATCTGCCTCATTGGAATCTCTGAAAGCAATGAGGTGGCTTTGCAAGGCACAGAGACTCTTCTCCATGAAATTATGAACAAGAATTTTCCAGATATACCAAGAGATTCTGAAATTTAGATAGCAGTTTCAGAACCCCAGCACAACTCAACCAGAATAAAAAATCCCCCAAACACATCATAATTAACTTCACTAAAGTTAATATGAAGGAGAAAATTCTGAAAGCAGCCAGATGAAAGAAAACTATAATCTACAAAAGGGAAGAATACTAGAATGACTGCAAATCTCACTGCTGAACCCTTTCAAGCCAGAAAAGGGTGTTCATTGACTTTGAATCTCCTAAAACAAAATAGCTTTCAACTCAGGATCCTGTATCCATCTAAACTGAGTTTCATTTATGATGGAGAAATTAAATACTTTAATGACATTCCCATATTGAAAAAACTTGCCATAACTAAACTAGCTCTTCAGGATATTCTCAGACCTATGGTCCATAATGACCAGACCAATCCTCTACCACAAAAGTAAACTCAGTCAGAAACTTTTGATCAAACTCCAACTTCCACAGTGCTGAAAAGATTAAAAATGTCCACTGGACTTTAGAAAAACTCAATACCCAAAATTTTACCAGACTTACCAATATTCTCCATTAATGTGAGTGGATTAAACTGTCCTCTAAAGAGGCAAGGGTTGGCTGACTGGATACAAAAACTCAGGCCACATATCTGCTGCATACAAGAATCTCATCTTACATTAAAAGATAAATATAGACTCAGGATAAAAGGATGGTCGTCCATATTTCAGGCAAATGGTAATCAGAAAAAAGCAGGTGTTGCAATCCTATTTTCAGATACAATGGGCTTTAAATGAACAAAAGTAAAGAAGCATAAGAACCATCACTTCATATTTGTTAAGGGTAATACTCAATATGATGAGATTTCAATTATTAATATTTATGCACCCAACAAAAATGCACCTCAATTTATAATAGAAACTCTAACAGAATCAAGCAATTTAATTTCCTCCAGCTCCATAATAGTTGGAGATTTTAACACTCCTTTGGCAGTGTTGGATAGATCATCCAATAAGAAGCTGAGCACAGAAATTTTAGATTTAAACCTAACCATCCAACATTTGGATTTGGCAGACATCTACAGAACATTTCATCCCAACAAAACTAAATACATACACTTCTCATCAGCCCACGGAACATACTCCAAAATCGATAACATCTTAGGTCACAAGTCTAACTTCAGTAAATTTAAAGAAATAGAAATTATTCCTTTCATCTTCTCGAACCACCATGGAATAAAAGTTGAACTCAGTAACAACAGGAATCTGCATACTCATACAAAAACTTGGAAGTTACATAACCTTACGCTGAATGATAGCTGGGACATAGATAAGATTAAAAAGGAAATTACCAAATTTTTGGAACAAAATGACAATGAAGACATGAATTATCAGAACCTCTGGGATACTGCAAAGGCAGTCCTAAGAGAGAAATTTATCGCACTGCAAGCCTTCCTCAAGAGAATGGAAAGAGAGGAAGTAACAACTTAATGGGACATTTCAAGCAACTGGAAAAGGAAGAAAATTTCAACCCCAAACCCAGCAGAAGAAAAGAACCAAAATTAGAGCAGAATTAAATAAAATTGGAAAAAAAAGGATTATACAACAGATTAATAAATGAAAAAATTGTTTTTTTGAAAAGGTCAATAAAATAGATAAACCATTGGCTAACCTACCCAGGAAAAAAAGAGTAAAATCTCTAATTTCATCAATCAGAAATGACAAAAGA
>CAUYPK010065586.1:0-10251 GCA_963574355.1 Loris lydekkerianus
GATATCATAAATGTACAAATAAACACAGACCCTTCAATGCTGGACTAGGAACATTTTAAAGGGAATGGGTACAGGCGAAACTTACTAAATGCAGAATACAAATGCCTACATACAGTAACTAAGAAAATGCCATGAAGGCTACGCTGAACAGTTTGATGAGAATACTTCAGATTGTATATGAAAGCAGCACATGGTACCCCTTGATAGCACTAATGTACACAGCTATGATTTAACAATGAAAATAAATAAATTTAAAAAAAAAATAAAGGGATGAATATGAACTTTAGATCTTACAAATTTATCCACCCTGGCTGAACAGTGCAGGGTTTCAGGAAAATTTTATCGCAATGGATGATACTGTTTAGACTGGAAAACTCTATGTAGGGTAATTTTGTCAGTACAAACCTGAATACTTGTAATCATTTTCCTTTTACAATTGCATTAACCTTTTCTTGCTTGACTTTACAAATATGTATGATGCCAATTGCTAGTGTCTCTGAGGATTAATTTATCCAGAACGGAAGTACTTTGATTCATAAAACCAATTTATATTTTAATTACTAACTTGGCGGGATACTTGGTCAAATTGCCAGCACCATGGCAAATAATATCAATAATTTAAATTATTGAAAAATGTTAAGTCAGATATTTCTCAAATCACCAATTATTTAGTGGTTGTTTATGTGAATTTTATTAAAATCATTAATAAAAATTTCAAGTGCCATCAGAATAGGCAAAAAATTTAGTATTTTCTTAAATATTCTGGAATCCATTAGTGCCAGAATTACAGAGTAGAATTCAATCTGAAAAATAAAACAACTTTGGTTACTTTGTAGTGAGGAGTGGAATAAACAAATGGAACTAGTGCTGGCAACAAGTGTTTGTTTTAACATAACCATTAATTCATTCATACCTTGTTTGATCTTCCATTAGGTATCAGGCACTGTGTGACTCAGAGGAAGTACATAAATACATTGTGACACAGTCATTTCTCTGAAGCACCTGGCCAGTTTAAGGAGAAGTATTCAATCTCATGACAATTGTTATCTGATAAGCTCAATAACAATCCTGTGATCACAGGACTGTGAGACCATCCTAGAATCCTGAGACCTCAATTCTGAAACTGTTCCTTCATTGTGAGACTCTTGGAATGGACAGAAAGGAAAACATTAACCCTAAAGTATCAACAGAGTAGGGAAGGGCCATGTTCTCTCCCTCCCCCAATAAAAAGCATAAGCAAGGAATAACGGTAAACCATTTCATCAAATATTGCTTAAAAGTAATCACACAACGAACTCTATCCAAAAATAGGGGCTTAGGAAGATGCCAAAAGTTCTCTGGATACTTTTCTACATCTATCAGCTTTGTTTTTGAGATTATTAAATGTGTGTCAAATCTATGTAAACAAAAAAATTTGAAAAAAAACATGGTCAAAAGAGTGATCTTCAAAGCCTATGGCCTTGATACAAATCTTAAGCTGTTCCCTCCAAAATTCTGGAAGGTAACAGATGTCCAACATGAAGCAGATGCTAGCTGGGGGGATATCTAAAGAAACTCTAATACACCAAGTTTGCATTATTTTCCAAGAAAGAAAAGTTTTGAAGGATGAATAAATTAAATAATTTTAAACAAGATATATATGTGAGGATAAATATCTGGAAAGTAAGAAAAATATGATAATTTTAGCCTTCTCACTATAATAATAAAGAGAAAAGAATAGAAAAAGGAGGAGGAAGAAGAAAAAGAGATATTAATTAATTTATAGTATATTTTCTTATGTATCATTTCATTAAAGAAAAACTCAGGGGATATATTTTAATAATATAATCCCAAGTTATAATTGAAGAGGAAATTTTAGCTCAGCGAGTTTAAAAATAACTCATCTAAACAGACAGATGAAAACATGTCAGAATCAAGGTATCTACTAATGTCTTCTCAGTCTGATTTTCTTACATTTTCATAGCTGCTTCTTCAAAAACATTTGTTCCTACAGCATCACCAAAGCTGAAACAAGTGGTGTCAAATATATGTAACAGAGAAAAGCCTTCAAATACAGAGCTTTCCATTTTAATATTCCTGGATGTAAATAATTTATACAAGTTCTAAAAACACGAAAACAGAATCTTGCATCAAAATATGTACGTGTAGTTAGCAAGGGCCTGTCGAGTCTCTGCCACCCTTGAGGTGCCCAACTGCTATGTGCACCGTTCTCAGCAACAGTGCAGGGTTAAGAGAATATGAGAACAGCTTGCTTGGGTTTGAACTGAAGTTATTTAAACACTCTGCTTTCTCATAGGTGAGCATAGGTATGTGAATATTATTTTCATAGATTTTTCTGAGAAATATAAATGTGTTAATTTATCTTAAGCTCTTAGAAAAATGGTAAACACTGTATTTGTTCTTTATTACTTTTTAATTTAAGTTCTGTTCAAAGTAGCAAATCACTAGGAATTTTTTAGGAGAACCCTTTAAAAAGAAGGGAAAAAAACCTCTCTGTTGTGCAAGAGGAAGAGTGTATAATATAATAATTTTTATTTTCATTATTAGCCAAGATATAAACCAAGTCCCGATCAGACAGAAATTTGTTTTAGTGTACCATAGGCACTATGTATGGCCATCACTGTTTTATTCTTACCTATTTATTTAATTCTCAATATCTGGGGTCATAATTATGTATATTTCTCCTTGCTTCAGGGCCATATTTTTTAGTGTTTTCTTCTTAAAAAAAAAAAAAACTGTTTAGCAACTATGAAATGTCAAAGTAGCTTTACCTCAGTTGTCAGGAGAAACGTTGTGTAGTTTTTATTTGAGCTCTTGGTAGGGAAATTTAGCAGTGTTTGGAGTTTTGTTTTTATTTATGTTTATTTTATTTCTTCTTTAAGAACAAAAAGAAAGTTTAGAGCACTCCCAAAGAGAGTTAGAATTGGGTCCCTCTCAAGAAAGAGAAAAAGGAAGAGAGATCTGAAAGTGTTAAAAATAAGAGAACCTATCGCATTTGTAACTCATAAAAGACAGCTCGAGATTCTTAAAAAATAGAAGCACTTACTTCAAACATTGTCAAAATTACTGAATTGTATTCTCTGTACACAACAGAACTGAACATCTCTTCTTGAATAATAGGTTAACCTAAGTGTTCTATTCCCCATTTGTAACGCCATCAGAAACAAATAAATGTGTTTTGTTTTCTATTGATTTGTTCCTCTTATCAAGACAAGATGTATGCCTTGTTTTCTAAATAGCCTTGATACAAACTGCTTCTTGGTTCCAGATATTTCAATAGAAACTTACGTAAACCAAATGTCTTGGTTTCTTCAATCTCATCACTGATGTCAGTACATTTTAATGTCCTTCTATTTACCCATTAAAAAAATTAAACAAATTAGCATATATCTATAAGCCAGAGAATTTTTTTTAAAAAATCAATCCAAATCTTAAGAAATGTGGCAACAAACCAAAAAGAATCAAGGCCGTTCTTGATTTATAAATTGCATCTATATTTCGTTCCAAGTGTTGTTAGTGAATTGCATGGAAGGTTGGATGTGTTTCTATTTTGAAAATGTTTTTATAATGTTTATTTTCTATGAAAATGTAAAAAAAAATTAAATAAAACATCTTCACAATTTGGCTTTACCAGAGTGTACTAAAAAACATATTAGTGTTCTAATTTAGGGTGTCAACCACGTTTTTCTCCCTTGGTGAACACTCAGATGTGGAAGTAGTATGTAGTCTTGCTATATTCAACTTTTATAGTAAAAACTTTCATAGTAAAAACAAGAACCCCAAAGTTCCAGCTGCAGTAGGCAGTCAAAGGAGCAAAGAATTCACGGAATCCCCAAAGTAGAGGGAAGCTCTGTAGCTGTTGTTCACAGTTGAAGCACAGAAAGTAAAGGAGAGTTCCCAGGCTGCTCTACATCCAACCATGTGCCACGTGACATTTTATTCGATGACTCTTTGACAACCACATATGTACAACCATAGTTCCATAAGATTAAAATGGAGCTGAAAAATGTCTATCACATAGTGACATGGTAGCCCCTGAAATGCCATAGACCAATACATTGCCATGTGTTTGTGGTGACGCTGGTGTAAAGAAACTTACTGCACATATAGTTATCTATAACAACCGAAAACAAGAATGAAAGACTCTGCTATCGGTTTATGTTCTTAATATGCTATATTTTGAAACAGCCTCCAGCAGGTGCTACAGAGGGTATTTCAGCTCCCTTTATGTTATTGCCCTAAAAACTTTCCAGGGGTACAAGGTGTGGCGTGAAGATGGTGATATGGATAATTCTGACCCTGTGTTGGCCTAAGCTAATATGTGGTAGATGTTACTTGTGTCATAGTTTTTAACACAAAGCTTTAAACAGTAAAAAAAGAAAAAAATTAAAATGTTTAAAATAGAAAAACCTTACATAATAAGTACATAAAATATTTTATAGAGCTGTACAGTGTGTTTGTTTAAATTGTTATTACAAAAGAGTGAAAAAATTTTAACAATTACAAATTTTATAAAGTAAAAAATGTATAGTAATCTAAAATTAATTTATTAGTGAAGAAAGTTTTTTAGTTTAGTGTAGTCTAAGTGTACAGTGTTTATAAAGTGTACAATAATGTACAGTAATGTCCTAGGCTTTCACATTTATTTACCAGTCACTAACTCACCAGAACACCTTCCAGTCTTGTAAACTCTAGGCATGGTGAGTGTAGGATACAGGTATACCACTTTTTATCTTCTATGACATGTATGTACTATCCTTTTTTTATGTTTAGACATATTTAAATGTACACATACTAACCATCATGTTGCATTTACCTGGAGTGTTCAGCACAGTAGCATGCCATACAGGTTTGTGGCCTAGGAACAACCTGCTATACTATGTAGACTGTGTGCATGGTAGGCTGTGGCATCTAGGTGTGTGAAAGTACATACTGTGATGTTCACAAAGTGACACATTTGCCTAATAATGCATTTCTCAGAATGCATTCCCATCATCAACCAACACATGACTGTGTGTGTGTGTGTGTGTGTGTGTATGTGTGTGGAGAGAGAACATCACATTTCCCTGAGAAGCAACCAATAGGACATATGCATTTATAGAAGGAGATATACTATAAGGAAATGGCCTGCATGATTATGGAGGCCGGCATGTCGCAAGATCTGGGTGAGTTGTAAAGCTAAAGAACTAGAGGAGCCAATGGTTTTGGTCCAGTTTGAAGCAGGAAATAAGCTGAAGTCCCTGTTGAAGGCCTTCAAGCAGAAAATATTCTTTTTTACTGGGTGGAAGGTCTGCCTTTTTGTTTTATGGGCTTTTAACTGATCAAATGGGGTGCACACATGTTAGGGAAGGCAGTCCACTTTTCTCAGTCTGATAGTTCAAATGCCAGTCTCATCCAAAACTACCCACACAGAAACACTTAGAATTGTATTTGAACAAATATCCAGACATCCATGACCCAAGTGAGTTAACACATAAAGTGAACCAATATAATATGTGGATTGTTAATAAATTAGAAATAGAGGATCTAAGTGCACCTTCTCTTTTCAAGAAGATTTTTGTGGATCTGTATCTGTATGTCTAGCGTTGTTGATGTCTCTCTTGTGTATCTGCAGGGAGAATGGGACCTGAAGACCCCATTCTTGGCAAGGGAAAGCACCCCCCCAAAAAGAGGAAAATCAAAAAGTAGTCTTAGTGAGTCAGAACAAAGAAAAGTCAGCTAATTTACATTTAAGCTAGCCATTGCTAGCAAGCTTCCTGCCTTTTCTGAAATTCTAGCCTGTTGGGGATACAGCTCACAAACACCCCTACTGGGTCTGTGAGCACTCTGAGGAAAAATGGCCATAGAAGAGACTGTGGCAAAGACCTAGAAAGATACATTAACTGGGTCATTTCCTGCCTAATAAACAGGAGGCAAAGCAGATACCCATTTGCCTGGGGCAGAGATCAAGGGAGTAGCTGGAGCCCTGAGATATGGACAGAAGAGCTTATATCCCTTATCACAGAGGAAGATCCTCTGTGGTGGTGATGAGGGAAAATTTCTCCCTCCCACCAAATCCTCACAGGAGATTAATGCTGGTGGCATTTTATTCCAAAGGGAACTAGTAGTTTAAAACCTCCCTAAAAATCTGTGCGTGTGATCTCAAATGGGAGGTTCTCCCAATACAAGACTCAGATTTCAGATTTCTCAAGGCTACATTTAAGGTCAATAATAACAACAATAGGAGCCGGTACACTCAATCAGAGAAACTGCTGGTCTTTTTTCTCTCCCTCATCTTACCCTCTGGGCAAATAGATTTCAATAAAAGCAGAATGGAGCAAATACATGGGGCCATTGCCAGAAGCCCACAACAGTCAAAGGACCCCTGAGCTCCCACCTTTAGTCTCGTGACTCTTTCTTTACCGTCATTTCTAACTCTATATTTCTTCAGTTAGTTGCTTCCAGTTTCCACAGGTGTTAGCAGACCCTGTTCCCAGGGCAGGACCCCGACCCTTACCCCAGTGATGTCCTAAAGATGTGGATATAAGGGTTAAGGAGAAAAGAATGGTAGTAACAGAGTTTGTCACATTTCTAGCCACTATACTTTAGTTCTTTAAGAAATGTCATTAAATTAATATACACTTAGGCTGAAAATCTTTCTTCCCGAATTATATAAATAGAGCAGAGATTGAAGGCACTTTTTATTATATGTTTTCTCTAGTGATTCTAGTAATGAAAATATTACAGTTACAGAGAAAGCAAACATTTAAACTAAAAACAATATACTTGTTCTTAGTAGATAGTAAAGTATGTTTTCTTGCTATATTCAACTTTAAAATGCCCTATATTCTACTACATGAGAGATAACTATTCCTCCTTTCCAAAGCTATTGGATTGGATAGACTCTTCCAATATAATTATTTAGTGGTGCACACCACAGAATCAACCTTCATAGGAGAGAAACATACGCAATGATTATAAACTCATCACTTTGGTTGATATTATACATAAGCAAAAAGATCCTAATATTAAGACGTGGTTCCACATGGCCATAGTGTGTGAATATCATTAGCACCATGACAATTTTGAACACCAAGGGGTAGAAGGGTCTAGACCATGGGTTGGCAAACTATAACCTGTGTTACAGTTGCTGGCTACCAGTTTTTGTAAATAAAGTTCTACTAGAACACAGCCATGCTCATATTTTTTTACATTATTTATTTCTCACTAAGATAGCAGAGTTGAGCACTTGACCCAATATGGCCAACAAACTAAAAAAAAATTTACTCCCTACATCTTAAGAAATTTATATGGGAGGCAGATTATTAACCCAGTAATCTTTGAATATTTACTATATAGTTGGTCCTAGAAATATAGAAATGGAGAAACAAAGGATTAAAATTTTTTAACCTTTTAGAGGTTACCTTCCATGGTCAGCTCTTACTCTATCATTCCAAAATTTAAATGTTCCTCTAAATCCTCTTTTTGTCAGTTTAATCAGGGTATAATAGACAAACAGGAGTTGCATATATTTAAGGCATACAACTTGATGCTTTGATATACATATATATTTTGAAATGATCACCACAATCAAGCTAATTAACATGTCCATCCCTGCCACAGTTACTCTGTGTGTGTGTGTGTGTGTGTGTGTGTGTGTGTGTGTGTGTGTTGTGAGCACCCTAAACATTTTCTCTGTTAGCAGATGTTGATCCTATTAATACAGGATTGTCACCAAGCTGTACATTAGATCTCCAGAACTGATTTATCCTGAAAAAAAATAAAAGTCTGTACTCTTTGACCAACATCTTCACATTTGCACTTCACCCATTCTTGGCAATCTCCATCCTACTTTTTGCTTCCATCCCCACTTTTAGAAATATTTCAATTATTTTAGAGTTGCTCTCCATAACATTTAGAGTTGCTCTTCCCTTTGTGAATTTTATTCCTCCTGTGAATTTATTTCTAAATTGTATTTGCTACTCATAGAATTTGGAGACAATTTAAAGCATATAGTATTATTTTCTGAGGAATTTTTCCATCTTAGAAAAGAGGGTTGGGAAAGGAGGATGTTAGACCAGAATAATGACATCTGCTTCATGACTAAAAAGCTCTGTGCATCACCTACAGGCCAAACTGGGCATCATGAAATTAATCAGTTCTCTATTGTTACCTGAGGTGAAATAGTGTTAAGGCCTGAAAGGGAGGCTGCCTAATGGTCAGACCCACTGCATGGTTTAGTATGAGAATTATGTAAGAGGATGAACAAAAATATTCAGCACAGTGAAGGGCTCAAGGCAAATGAGAAACATTTTCTCTAACTCATTACATAATGCAATATATTCAGATATATCTAAACCTAATATAAACTCATAATCCTGGCTTATTAAGACGCAAACCTTTCTGTATTAATCAACACCTCTATCATTTTTCCCATACATTTGTTTCTGTTTCACTCTCTACTAGGAACCTGTAAGTTACTTGGGGGTATCAATTCTTTTTGGCATATATAACTCTTCTGATTTTTAAAACAATATTCGCAATGAAGCCAGCACTCAAGAAATCTTTATTGAACTGAATCGAATGAACAGTTGAATTCCTGAAAAAGTAACTAACACATACTGGGTTGACTAGATATTTTCAAATATCTAGTGATATTGATAAATCCTATTTTATCAAAGAAACAAATAGGTTGAATTTTTTTTTTCCTTTTTGGGGGGACAAAATGACATTATAAAAATGATATTTGTGTGTGTGTGTGTCTTTGCAATAGTAGGTTGTCATGTGTGGAAATCACAAGGGTCTTACCAATCTTAACCGTTGCATTTATGTTATTTGTCTCACACTACTTATGTAATCAGTGGTGCAGTTGGCTTTGCACAACTTAGAGAAGCACAACTTTGCAATAGTTGACTACTAAGATGACATTCAGTACAGAAAGTTTTTCACTAAGGAAACTGAGATGTACCAGAGAGTGTGGAGGCTGCAACTCGTTCTTTGAGGTTAATGTGACCCATTAATATATTTCATATTTTCTGGTGCATTTAAAATTGGTTTATTAAATTCTGCAAAGCTAAAAAAAAATCTTCCAAAGTATCCTAATCCAGTTTAACCCAAACTTCTGAAAATTAGAGCAAGGGAGCCCCCTTGTGGAATGATTCTAATACCATGTACAATAAATAATCAGTTGAATCAGTGATTTCACCTGTATTATAAATTTAATAATGACTAAAATAGGGATTCCTTTACCTTGAACAACACGGGGAATAGGGGTACCAACCTCTGTGATGTTGAAAATATGCATATAACTTTTGACTTCTCCAAAACTTAACTATTAGCACAGGGTTCATCTTATGGATAACAAACAATAAATTAACAAAGAAGTAAACTGGTATATATACATATTGCATTCATGAAATACCTGTTTCTTATTTTTCAATGTATCTAGAATATGCAGTTTTTGAGTTCTTTTAATTATCACAAATCTTCATAAACATTTCAATATATTTATTGAAAAAAAATCTTTGCATAAGTATAGCCATACAGTTCAATCCCATGCTGTTCAAGGGTCAATTGTAATTTATTTTCAGGTGAATTCAATTAGAAATGGATCAAAAACATTTTATTTGCCATATATATGTCATATATATTTATTTGACTCATATATATGCATACATATATGTTTATAGTTAACATAATGCAAAGTAGCTCTTAAAGGCTGAACTGCTTGGATGAATCCTAAACATGGGGGGAAAACCAACTTCCTAACCATAGTGATTATTCCACAAAAGAAGACCAAAGAATTGATTCCAAAACCAATGGCTGCTCATTCAAGAACTCAAAAGCATACTTGGCATTGGAAACTAAACAGGTTTGTTTATAAAAGTGAATTTAAGTAGAGGAAGGTAAACTTAATGGTTACTGCAGACTGCTTAATAAATTGGTTCCTATATTCATTAGTGATATTGGTCTATAATTTTCTTTTCTTGGGTCTTTCCCTGATTTGGGGATCAAGGTGATGTTTGCTTCATAGAATGTGTTGGGTAATATTCCTTCTTTTTCTATATTTTGGAAGAGATTTAGTAGTATAGGTTCTAGTTCTTCTTTAAAGGTTTGGTAGAATTCTGACGTGAAGCCATCTGGTCCTGGGCTTTTCTTTTTAGGGAGATTTTGTATTGTTGATGCTATTTCAGAACTTGATATAGGCCTGTTCAACATTTTCACTTCATTCTGGCTAAGTCTTGGTAGGTGGCGTGCTTCCAGGTATTGGTC
>CAUYPK010065587.1:0-21344 GCA_963574355.1 Loris lydekkerianus
AAAGTATCCAATGTACTCAGCCCTACTATGAAGCTAAACTATAGCTTTCACATGAAGGCTATAACCCAACTATACCACAAGACTATGAGGAAAGGACCAAGGAAAGGGAAGGGAGGGGGGAGGTTTGGGTGGAGGGAGGGTGATGGATTGGGCCACATCTACGGTGCATATTTTTATCTATAATAAAAAAAAAAAATCCCTTATGTAGTTAGGCTTTCTCTGATCACATCATATGAAATAATATTCCTTTGCCTCCTTCTCTACCTATGGCACTCCCTAAATTATGTACCCTAACTCATTTTTTTCTCCACTGCATTTGTCACCATAGGGCATATGATAAAAGTGTTTATTTATTTACAGTCTATCCCCACTAAAATGTAGGCTCCAAGACAGAGATTTTGTCTGTACTACTGCCTGCCTTGAATGCTTTGTTCACACATGTCAGAACAGTGTGTGGCACATAATAGGAATTTAAAAATAGATATATTTGATGAATGAAAACATGAACTCCCTAGGGCAAGGCAATATGCTAAGTAAATCTCTCCATAGGGCTTTGAATCAAGGAATAAAATCTAACAGGGGAGAGGAAGAGAAGAGGTCTCACAGCTGTCTTCTAGTATTTATAAGTCATTCTTAATCAGAAATAGCCTCTCAGTAATTGTGATTTGTATAAAGTGGTGGGGAAGCACTGTAATAAGGTAGATTTGAAGTCATAGAAATCTGGATTTAAATTCCAGTTTTACCACTTACTTTGCATCATTATTATTATCTATAAAATGAGGCTACTAACAGCACTTGTTTCAAGGACTGCTTCGTAGAATACATAAGATAATGCACATCCAGACTTAATATTGCCACTGTTTTGTCATCATTATGTTTATCTGGTCATAACACTTACTGTTTCTTCACATTCAGACCTATTCTTTATTTTTATTCTAAAAACACAGAGATAAATTTGAGGAGCCAATAAGTGATACTAAGAAATAGAAGCATCAGAGACTCACAATTAAAAGTAGCCAATTCATGGTGCAGTATCCTAAAAAATACAAGGGATGAGGTTTGCACAGCATAATCAAAAAATAACTGAATTTATCAGAAAAAATGATCAGATATGTCTGTTTCCTAGGGCTGCCATAAGAAATACCCACAAACTGAGTGACTTAAAAACAACAAAAATTTATTCTCTTGCAATTTTCTGAAGGCCAGAAATCCAAAATTGAGGAACAGACAAAGTCACACTCCCTCAGAAGGCTGTAGGGGAGAATGCCTCTTCCAGTTTCCAGTGGCTCCAGGCATTTTTCTGGCTCCTGTGTCATAACTCCAATCTTTGCTTCTCTTCTGTTCTTATAAGGACATCTGCCATTGGATTAGGGCCCACCTAGATATCCAGTTGCTCTCATCTTGAGAGTCTTAATTTATTATACTTACATCCACAAAGAACCTTTTATAAATAAGGTCACTTTGAAGATTGGACGCTTCTATACTGTGTTTCTAGGTACAAGATTCAGCAGTCGTCTTCCGCCCAATTATGTTCTATAGATTCAATAATAAACTATTATTATTAATTACATTCTCTCTGGTATGATAATAGCATTTTCATATCTAAAATTATAATTAAAAGGCCTTTCTAGCCTCAAGATGCTCCTTCTAATTTAAATAAATAGTAGGAAATACTATGGCTTTGCAAAGCTATTTAAGAGGCCATCAATGGCAGCAACTAAACTTCGATATATACACATAATAGAATTTTTAAGAGTTTGGTAATTTTTAAGTTCATTCAAAAGAAATACCTAGCTAGGAAGAGAATATTCTATTTACTTGGACAATTTACTACAATAATCCTGTCCTTTAGTAAGGGTCTTCCAATATTTATATGGTACCTTGGTTTAAACCATAGGCAATATTGCTGTTTTCGATTGTCTCCAGAGAGAGAAAGACTCATTACTTAAAATGTATGATTAGAAGTCCATAGGAGAGAAAACAAAATAGGAAAAAAGTGGAGCTATGGTTAGGAAAATATAATTTAATTAGAGGTTCTGTTCTGAGAAATAAACTTTTGGGTTATTCAGAATAAACCACCAATTCTGAAATAACATAACATTTTTATCGAAATATTGAAAATAGGGTACAAAAAATTTTGAAAGATAAATGCACACTAAAAGAGAAACTTTCAGAGTTTTTTTGTGAAAATTCACGAGGATTACTTCAGGCAGTTAAATTCATTGCTAAGCCTTGGGAAAGCATAAGACAATATAATTCGAATTTATTAACAAGAGTAATGCAGTTAGTTATAAAAGGTCATCTTCTACCATACCCTATAGTATATCACTGATATCAAACCCTATTAGAAGAGGTCAAGTTTTCTCCTCTACTTTGCATGCAGTTTCTTTCTAAGGAATCTAATCTACCATTGTGAAACTTTCTAACTTAGTGGCTACTCCAAGGCTATTTCTGTCCAATTATTGGATACAGTACTACTGATATTCTGCTTTTAGATGTATTTTCCTCTCTCTTCTTATTTCTGTCACATTCAGAGTATTACAGGTAGTTTCTGAGTTACAAACATTGACTATGTACAACTCGCACTTACCAATGGAGGCTATTACAGCAAGTCCCCAGGTTATAAACATCCAATTGATGTATGACTTGCACTTAGAAATGGAGGCTATTACAATAGGTAAACGGACCTGTGCCAACTTACATATAAATTAAGAACAAACCTATAGAACATATCTCTTCCATAACCTGGGGTCTGCCTGTATCTCTTTAGTTCTATCCCTAGCTCATCAGGTTTCTAATACACACATCTGATTGAATACTTCTCTATAATGTCTATTTTAAAAAATTAATTATAAAACATTTGTTTACATTATCTTTTTGACTCTTGGATGGCACGACTCTGATTAAAGAGAGAGGGAAAATATCTAAAGGACTGTACGTGGAAAAAACTAAATTAAGACAATGATCTTTCATTATCAATTCTCTCTTTAATTGAGTCTCTTTTACTTCCTTCTTATCCTGTGAATTCATGTTCTATTCATGCTTCTATCCTGAATTTTTCCTATGTTAATTTCTACTTTCCACAGTTAGGAAGAAATTTCAAACACAGATAAAATAAGAATTCTGTAAGCAGAATGAAAAAATAAAATAAATGGAAATTTTCTGTTATGCCATATCAGTTAAAATAGGAAAAAAGTTAACATGCAAAACCTGAAAGCAATAGGAAAGAAAAGAGTCTGTAAATTTTAAAGAAAAAAAAATAATTAGAGAAATACAGTGAACACGACAGTTTTATAAGAAACTGGGGAGCTTTCTTTGTTAAGTATTATTACTATAGAGATAGCTTGGCAGGTAGGTACCAAGGGGGTCATAACAAAAGAAACACTTCATCCCTATAGGTAACAAACTAAGTTTGCACACAAATTAAACTAGATTTTCCATCACTATGATTTATAAATCGTTCTGCTTGAAATATAAACTTAAAAAGCTTTGATAAACAGCTTAGCCAATCCTGGACAACCAAAAAAGAAATGAGAGCACACGTATACAATTAAAGTAAACAATATTTAGCTAAATTTGCTCAACTTATCCAAATAGTTTATTTTTCCTTTCTTTCTGAAAGGTCCTGGGCAGTCAAGGGCCTAGGTCAAGTCTCCAAAATAAAATTCATAACATTATAAACTACTTCATCCACATCTTTCTACCTTCGTTATATTACAGACTGGTGAATTATGAATGCACTTTAGAAGAAGGGAATTTGCCAAACTACAAGTGAAAATGTAAAAAACAAATCAAGTCACAAGATATTGAGATAGCATTCTTTCTGAGATGTCACACTTCTAATTTCTTTATTGGGTTGATTTGTCCAAGCAAATGAGAAACATCTACTCTATTATTTCATTGGTTCCTTGATTTTATGAGTTGGAGAATCAAATTTTACCACAAATCAAAGTTGTTATTGCTCCTGTATTCTTCTTTCAAGTCATAATAAAAATATCATTAGACAAGGAAGCCAAAACTCAGAGTTAATGATGAGAAAACATAAAATTTGAATCTAGGTTAGGGCAACTTCAGTTTTGAACGTTTTGGTAGAAAAGTTTGGATGACCAATTGGGAATTCAGGTCTGGAACAGAAAAGAGAAGAAGTGGAAGCCAAAATTAGAGATTGAAAAGTTATTGGCACAGAGATGGTACTCGGAAACACGAATACAGGTGAAGTCAAGTCCAGAGAAAGGACAAAGCAAGTGAAGAAGGTGAGGATAAAACTTTTAGAAACCTGCATTTAAAAAGTGGGAAATACTAAAAGTACAGGGGGCCAGAACACAGAGGAAAAAATGTCACATAAATAAAAAAGGGAAGCCTTTAAAGGAAAATCAATCATTAAAAATCCAGGAGAATGGGTAGTGCCTGTGGCTCAAAGGAGTAGGCACCAGCCCCATATGCCGGAGGTGGTGGGTTCAAACCCAGCCCTGGCCAAAAACTGAAAAAAAACAAAACAAACAAAAAAAAAAACCCAGGAGAACTAGAGAAGAGGGGACTAACATTATGAAACTTACCACATTTCTGATACTGGGGATAATTTCAATGGCAGATAAAACCAGATTTCAATGTACAGAAAAAAATTATTAGGTAGTGAGCATAAAGAAATTACTTTTTAAAAAAGGTTGGTGAAAAATTGAGGTAGCCAATCAGTGCCAGAGCTAGCTGATATATTAAAAACTGAGAACATGTTACTCAAAAGGATATTTAACGGGCTCAGGGAGTAAGAATGTAATTGGAAATAATTCCTTTGGTTTTTAACTTTTCTAGCTTCTAAACTGAGTAAATTTTATGAATAGTTATAATAATAAAGTGAGAAGTTGTTTTTAGTTATAAAAGTGTTTGATGTCTATTACCTTAAATCTAATAGGATGTTATAACTAGCACTGAACAAGTATGGAGACTTGCTTTATTTCACAGGGAAAAATGAAAAATGCTGAGCCTCAAAAAACAAAAAAATCACGAACATACTAAAGACAAATTTCCCCAACATTTTGAGGAAAAAGAAATAAATAAAATCTTAACATGATGCTAAATAATAGAATGTTAGAAAGCAGTCTGAATTCCTAAAATGGCAGTCTGAAAAAAAAACATTTGTTCATAATATGAATATGAGTTCATATTTTATTTATTCTCTTTCCATAGAGATTTATAAACCTGTAATCTAAAGTGGGAAGCTATAGCCACTTTCAACACTAAAAGAAGATTATTTGGTTAATCTAATATTTTTTGGTTAATCTAATATTTGTGAGGCTCATCACTAAAATTACTGGGAGAATGACTTATAAAAAAATTTTCTTGCTGATATTCTTCTGAATTGTAATTATCCAACACTACAAGAAACATAATAAAATTCTTTCTTTTTTTTTTGAGACAGAGCCTCAAGCTGTCACCTGGGTAGAGTGCGGTGACATCACAGCTCACAGCAACCTTCAACTCCTGGGCTCTAGTGATTCTCCTGCCTCCGCCTCCCAAGTAGCTGGGACTACAGGTGCCTGCCACAATGCCAGGCTATTTCTTGGTTGCAGCCGCCATTGTTCTTTGGTGAGCCCGGGCTGGATTCGAACCTGCCAGCTCAAGTGTATGTGGCTGGCACCTTAGCCACTTGAGCCACAGGTGCCAAGCCTAAAAAAATATTTCTAACCAAGGTAGAAAAACTGCATTCTCAGATCTTATGTGAGGAAAGGTTGCTATGAGTTGATAGGAGACCTATCTGTAACAAATTCTTTCATATTTTACTATTGTGGTCTCTGGACTTTGAATTCTTTGGCAATATGAATAATCAAAATTATACTACATTAAATCATAGGCATTTATGATCCACAGAAAACCTGTTCCCTAGCATTATTTCAGCTACATTTTATTTCACAGAGGCAAGGTGAAAAAAATACATGCTTTTATATTCGTAAGGCATCCAAAACAGGTTATTTTAATAATGTACTAGATCATAATATCTAACCTAAAAATGCCAAGAAGTGTTTAGTCTAATTTTGTCGGATTCAATTTCTCTTTTTTAATATAGATAAATAAAAACTAAGTTGTTTCAATGGTGAACTTAAAATCCTATTACAAATTAATGACTGGAGAGTGATAAAAGTTTTAGCTAAATTTTAAAACAATATATTTTAGTAGTATAAAACCCACTGGTTGTCATCAAGATAATATACCCTTCTAATTAATTCCTTAGGATTTTAATTCATTGTTTTCCCTTTTTAAAATATATTATTATTATAGTTATCAGTATTTTTGGTATTAAATCATAGCTGTGCACATTATAGTTATCAGTATTATTGCCATTATTATTATTTAGGAATATTAACTCATTCATTTGATTAAAAATTAATATCTTAAAAAGAGTTATAAAATGAAAAGTTTATCTCCTTCTTGCTCTGATCCACCAGGTCTCCAGTTCTCTCTTCAGAAACAACCACTATTAAAGGCTTCTAACAGTTCCAGAGTGCGCACACACACACACATTTATGCACATGGTATTTCTTACACAAATCATAGTATTATATATACATACACATTTCTGCAGCTACTTTCTCCCTCTATTAACAATGTATCTGGAAATTATTTCATATTAATATGCATGGAACTACTCTATTTTTTAAATAGGTGCCTAGTAACCCTAGTAAAACTATGTAGATTTAGTTTTATTTATTTAAATCATTTCCTATGGGTGGATATTTAGATTGTGCTTATTATTGTGTTATTATAAAAACTGATACAATGACTGTATGGATAGATCTACAGGATAAATTCCTACAAGTGGCCTGCTGCTCTAGGGCAGAGGGGATGGATGTTTTTGTGAAATTGTATCTTGCAGAAGCTGCCACCAATAAAAGCAATTTGGCATGAATATACTAGAATGCATGTCTGCAATGAACATTTTAATTTCTGCTAATCTCACAGGTAAAAACTAGCAGCTCTTTCTAATTTTAACTTCCTTTTATTATAAATGAGGTATAGTATCTTTTTCTTATTTAAATGGCATTTTGCTTTTCTTTCCTATGAACTGTATATACCTTTCCCTATTTTCAAAATCTAAGTTTTCCTTTGTCAGTAAAATAATATATGCCTATAGTTTAGAGCAGGCGTCCTCAAACTTTTTAAACAGGGGGCCAATTCACTGTCCCTCAGACTGTTGGAGGGCCGGACTATAGTTTAAAAAAAACAACAACTATGAACAAATTCCTATGCACACTGTACCTATCTTATTTTGAAGTAAAAAAAACAAAAGGGGAACAAATACAATCACACCGCCTTATATGGCCCGCGAACCGCAGTTTGAGGACCCCTGGTTTAGAGTCTAGTAGTTCTACAGGGCTTGTTAAAACAAACAGCAATCCCTAGCTCTCCTCTAATACAACTTTTCCTTTCTCAGAAGCAACTACTTTTTACCTCTCCAGCCAACTCTTTTGGTAGTAACTATCAAATATTAAATAATAGAGCTTTACCAACATTTAAAAATTTTTCTAGCTCAGCGGCTAGGGCACTAGCCACATACACCGGAGCTGGCGGGTTCAAACCCAGACTGGGCCTGCCAAATAATAATGACAACTACAACCAAAAAACAGCCGGGTATTGTGGGAGGCGCCTGTTACTTGGGAGGCTGAGGCAAGAGAATCACTTAAGCCAAGGAGTTTGAAGTTGTTGTGAGCTGTGATGCCATGGCATTCTACTGAGGGTGGTATAGTGATACTCTGTCTCAAAAAAATTTTTTTTTTCTATATTAGACATTATTTATTAAACTTCCAGTATGGAAGATGGGAATTTGACCCTTTCCTCCTCCATTACCACATCCCACTAGGTACATACATATGTCCTATTCTCTCACCTTCCCTATATAGTTACATAGTAACTTTGGTAAGGACAAACAATATTATGACTACATATGCTATTAAGAAGTCAGCCACAAAGTAAATCCTATGTAGAATATAGCATAGTGGTCAAGAGCATAGATCTTGAAGGCAGACTTCCTGGGTTCAAATGTTACCTTTGCCGTTTAATGGCTGAGGATTATTTAGGCAACTTACTTAATCTTTCTGTCTCAGTTTCTTTACTTTTGAAAGTCATAGTAACGGTATATACTTTGTGAGTGTACAGGGGTTAAGAATAATAAGTTCATATATGGAAAATGCCTGAGACGTAGAAAAGTATTACATGTATATAGGTATTCTCTATATCCTGAACTACTTTTTGTTTCTCTTGTAGCTATTATCTAGTTATTCATTTGCTTAGATTTCTTATGTACTTATTATTCATTCAACTCCAAATCTGCTTACTATGTTTAAACTCATTTAGCTGTCATATTGATTTTGTCTTCCTGGAGAAGTGCTTCACTACAGATTTCTGAGCTGCTCCAGGCTGAAATGGTTGTCTTCATACTACACTTGGTACAGAGTTGTTTAACTTGGTTTTCTCTGCAACATTCCCCTGAGGGTTCCCTTTGTCTCTCCTCTGTGTTTTAGCTCCTGTCCTCATTCTTAGTGAAACAAATCTTCCATTAGCTTCAGGAGGAATGGTATGTAAGAGGTTATCTTTTTAAAATCTTGCATGTCTAAAATGTATGCTATCCTCATATGGACTAATGGTTAACTATAGTTTCTATAGTACAGACTTCTAAGTTGGAAAAATATTTTTCATCAGAATTTTGAGGGCATTCCCCATTGTTCTTTAGTTTCTAATACTGCTTATAGGAAGTCTGAAGCCTTTCTAATGCTTAGCAAGTAATCTGATTTCCCAGTCTTTGGAAGTTGTTAAGACTGTCTCTTTGTCGCCAGAGACAATTTAAAATTTCACAAAGTGTGCCTTATCAGGGAACTCATATTGATGAGTTCAAAATGATGGAAATTTTCTTAAATTATTCTGCTAGTGTTTTCCTCCTCTTTTGTTTTTCCAGAAACACTGTTTTGATGCTAGACTTCCCATACTGATCCTCTAATTATTTCACTTTTCCTTTACTTTGAGATATGTTCTCAATTTCATTTTCCACTTCTACTGAATTTTGTCACTTTTCAATAGACAAGAGCTCTTTAGCTTTGTATAACAGTTTTTGTTTCATATATGTAGTATCTTTCTGAGAATATTTATAATTCTTAAAAGTTTTATGTTCCCTGCCTAGTTTTTGTACCTTCAAGTGTTTTTTTTTTTTTTTTTTTTTTTTAGTTTGTTTTACTTTTGGTATGGTTTGATCTCTTTCATGCTAGAAGCTTTACTTCAGATGTCTTCTAGTCTTGGGAAAGTCAATACCTTTAAATCTTTCCTTCTGGGCTAAATATCCCCAAATGGTACTCATCAAAACTCTTACCTGGACAGTAAAGGAAAGTCAGAGAAGAAAGGCAGAGAATTCTCATCATTCAGTATGTACATGTTTACTTAATTCCTCCACCAATGGGAAAATGCCCTGCTCTCAGTTTTGCCTGGTATCTCCCAAACCAGATATCATTGGGTTTTTTCCTTCAGAGAACACACCTGAGAGTTGTATGTTAAAGCAGAGGTGGGAACAGGAGTTGTTCAGTGGAATGGGGAACCTAGGGATTTACAACCAGATTTCTGGCTCAATTCCTGAGGTATTTGAAGATTCTATGGTAAAAATAAGACTGGCTCTTCACTTTCTTCCTTGCCAGAAAGACAGCCTTGACTGTCTTTCTTAAGTGAGCTATGTCACTTACCACACTCTATCTGCTTTTCTGCATTCAATTTTTGTGTGTATGTATAGCCCTTTTCTTCTTTCTTATTCTTCATATTTTTGAAGGATTTTTGTCTTTAAAATAAAATCCCTGGGTTGGTGCCCGTAGCACAGTGGTTATGGCACTAGTCACATACACCAAGGCTAGTGGGTTCGAACCTGGCCCGGGCCAGTTGAACAACAGTAACAACTGCAACAAAAAATAGACAGGTGTTGTGGCGGGTGCCTATAGTCCCAGCTACGTGGGAGGCTGAGGCAAGAGAATCACATAAGTTGGGTGGCAGCTGTGGCTCAAAGGAGTAAGGCACGGGCCCCATATGCCGGAGGTAGTGGGTTCAAACCCAGCCCCAGCCAAAAACTGCAAAAAAAAAAAAAAAAAAAAAATACAGTAATGTTTCAGGATATAAAATCAATTCAGAATGATTGCTTTCTTTGTGGTACCCAAATTGCATATGAGCAACTATCCATTTACTTGTAGCGGCATTAAATCCTCTTTCCTACAAACCATAAAAGCTCCATTTTCCCAACTTGCCAGCTTTCATCCTACCCACCAACCAAGCAATCAGAAATTGTAAAAAAAAATAAAAAGAAAAAGTATGTGGGGCCAACAAAAAAAAGAAAAAAATGAGAATCACATAAGCCCAAGAGTTCGAGGTTGCTGTAAGCCGCCATAGCATTCTACCAAGGGTGATAAAGTGAGACTCTGTCTCAAAATAAATAAATAAATAAAAATAAAAATAAATAAATAAATAAATAAAATCCCTTTGCTAGATTTAGTGAGGTTTCTGGAAGTAGTACAATAAGATGTTTGTGCTCAATCTGCCAGTTTTTCCCCCAGAAGGTTAGCCTGAATCTAAAAACCATTTCTGATTATTTATACCACTCATTCTCCCTTCCTACCTGATTATCCAACTACCACAATGGTTTAATAAGATTAATACTGCCTTAGGACTGATTAAGAGGAGCCCCTAGCCTGTGTATCACACATTAGAGGACTCTACTCTGTTCCTTTCGTGCATCAGTCCTCGCAGAACTTGAATGTACAAACTGAGAGCAGCAACCCTGATAACAGCCTATGCAGATGACTGCCATAAATTAGAAAGGTAATCTTTTATCTAAGACACTTTACTGCCATCTGCTGGAAATCTTATGAAGTAACTACAAATCACAATGACAAATGACAGGAACACAAATTCAGATTGACCTGGTAAGGCTGCAAAGATCTCATGCCTCTGTAAGTTGGGCAGCACAATTTGCACAACCACAAATGGTAGCATTGACTTGCAGCCACCTTCACAGAAATGAACAAATTTCAGTTGTGCCAGGATAAGAAAAATAAAAGAGCAAATAGGAATCCAAACTTCCACTTCCAGGTTAGAAGGAATTATGATTTGGTACTGTGACTTAGATCTGAAACTGATTTCCCAAAAGAAAAAAATATAACAGATGGGGTCACAGTTAAAACTTAAGGACTGGATAATCAATATCTTCTAATAATTTTGATTAAAAGCTTATGCTTTATAATGATTTTATAAAAGTCACAGAGAACAGTTTTAGTTCTAAAGAATAGTTTTAGTATTCATTTCCTTCCAAGTTTTTACAATGTACACTATTCAGGTGATGGTACACTAAAAGCCCTGACTTCTCTACTATACAATTCATCCATGTAACACAAAACCACTTGTACCCCACCCCTTACATGTATTGAAATAATAATTTAAAAAATCTCAGGGCTTCAAACATTATCTATGTGCTAAAGGTCTGCAATTTATATTTTTTACTTCTTCCTTATTTTAAGACTCATGCATCCAACATATTCTACTTGGTTGTATAGTAAGACCTTCAAACTTAATAGTTCCCAAATTGAGCTTCTGGTCAATCACACCTTCAAATTTGTTTCTCCAACAGTCTTTCCACTTAAAAAAAAAACCAAAAAACAAAAAAACCCCAATAACTTCATTCCTCTAGCTGTTCTAGACAATATTCTTGATTCTTCTGTTTCTCATTTCTCACATCCAATCCATTAAGCACATTCTGATGAAATTTACAAATATATCCAGAATCTGATTATTTTTCAGCTCTTCCACTATTACCATTCTGCCCCACATTGTGCCTGTCTAGATTCTTTCAACAGCATTCTAATTGGTCTTTGGACTCCTGTTCTTGTACTCCTACTCTCAATACAGAAGCCAATGGTTTCCCATCTCACAGAGTAAAAGTCAAAACCCTTATGACATCGTGGTCTGGTTGCCAATGAGATCAATGATACCATCTCTTACTCCTATGCTCTCCGCAAAGTTGTTCATTCCACTCCTGGCACCTATGCTGTTTGAACACTCCAAACATACTCCCACTTTATACCATTTCCCTGGGTGGATCTCCTCACCCCCAGGTATCCATACCCCCATTTTTCCTCAGATCTTTGTTCAAATGTCAATGAAGCCTTCTTTGGTCACCTGAGCTAAAATTATAATTCCTTGACTTTTTCTATCCCTGCTCCCTATTTTATTTTTTCCTTTGTATTTGTCACCATATACCACAGTATGTGCTTATTTTACTTATTACTCCTACTTATTGTCTATCACTTCTCAGTAGAATGTAAATTCTATGAAGGGAGGGAGATTTTTATCCTTTTCACTGTTAATCCTGAGCTCCTATAGTAAAATCTGGCACATAGTTGGCACTTGGTAACTACTGACTGCATAAATGAATGGCTTTTTGAACAAAAATATTAATATAAGCCATACAATGTAATATGCCACAATAATAACATGGACTATGGACAGCCATCAACAAATTTTATTTTTTTATAAATATAACATGCATATGTCTGCTGCGGGTGAGTAGATGTATCAACAAATTTTGTTCAAATGTATCCAGTATTTTTATTGAAATAATCTAAAAACAATACTCCTTCCCCAACAATCTAAAAAAAGAAAAAGAAAATGAAAAAACAAAACAAACAAACAAAAATACTCCAGACAACATAAACTTCAAGTGTAAAAGCACCTCCTCCCTGCTTTGTTTACATTGTTAGTGTCACTTAGTAATTGATTTTTAAAAAGGAGAAACAAAAAGAATGCTTTTATGAGGATAGAGAGAACTAAAAAATTGCTTTTCAGGTCTACTGGAGAAACCACCTGTTTGAAACTTACAGTCTCTTAAAAGCCTTCCTTCCCCTCATCCAACCCAGGGATGGATGAAATTTTGGTTAGCTATAAAATGTAAATTACATTCCAGAAAAGAAAATAGGAACCAACTATTCTTGGGATTGCATCTTTTTTAAAAAAGGTATATCCTAATATTGTTAATTCTTGGTGGGTCTGCTAGTATCATTCATTATCTATCAAATTCAGAGCCAGAAGAAATAGAGGGGACCAATTAGTAGATTACTTTAAGTTTTAAGAGAGTTGTAGTAAGGTAGTAATCACTGTCACTATTCCACCACCGTCACCATATGACTGATCAACTCAGTTCTTTATCTTCCTTCTTTTCATTCTCTTGTCCTTACTCGATCATTCAGACACTCAATTTTTTTTACAGTGTCTATCATCCTGTCAGCTTTTCACAGGCAAACTTTTAAAAGGAATTGTCCTCATCTGCTGTTTTAATTTCCTTATTTATCCTTTTCAAACCATTTCAGTATGCCTTGTGCTACCACATCCCACTGACACTGCTATTCCTAAACTCACTAAGAATCTAAGGTCGCTAAATCCAGTGAGTTTTTTTAGTCCTTAGTTGCCCACTCAGTAACATAGAACAGAATTGATTATAGTTCTTAACCATTCGTACCATATTCTTCGTATTTAGTTTAGAGCACTTATTTGACGGCATAATCTAGCTTATTTTTCTTCTCCATTTTTTCTCTTAAGCACAATATACATATACTCAATGAATTATTACAAAGTGAACATACCTGTGTAATCCCTACCCAAGGCAATAAACAGAACATAAATAGCACAACAGAAACTTCTTCCATATTCCTTCTAAGCACTATTCATGCTTCCTCCTCTTCCCAATAATCCTCATCCCAACATCTAACACCACAGATTAGTTTTGCCTGTTTTGAAGCTTCATATAAACAAAATCACATAGTATGTACTATAATGTGTCTGTTCTTTAGTAAACTCTTCAGTGAAATATCTGTTCAATCCTCTTGCTTATTTTTCTACCAAAAAGGCTTTTTATATACTGAATAAAAGTCCTTTCTTATGTGTTACAAATATATCCCCTTACTCTACAGTTTCCTTTCATTCTCTTAATGGTGTCTTAATAAAAAGTCATCTTAATCTTAATATAGTCCAATTTATCAATTATTTCCATTATGATAGGCATTTTTTTTTTTTTTGGTATTCTGTTTAAGAAATCTTTCCCTATCCCAAATTATGTAAATATCCTCTACATTATTTCTAGAAGCTTTAACATGTTACCTCTTATTCAGATCTACAATGCAATTTGGAATAAATTTTGTATATGTGTAAGGCAGGGGTCAATTACACCTCACTCCCCACAAAGATGTCAAATATACCCAGCTCCAGTGATTGAAAAGACCATCTTTCCCTCACTGCTCTCTGCAGGGCTCCCTTGGTCACACCAAATGTACATATATATGTGAGATCACCTAGATCTCTCCCTTCTGTTTCACTAGTCTGTCTATTCTTCCATCAACACCTTTCTGTACTTTTTAAATAGGTCTTTCTTTCTTTTTTATTTTTAGATAGTGTCTCACCTTATTGCCCTGAGTAGAGTTCCACAGCATCATAGCTCACAACAACCTCAAACTCTTGGGCTCAAGTGATTCTCTTGCCTCAGCCATCTGAGTAGCTGCGACTGCAGGCTCTTGCCACAACACCTGGCTATTTTTTTTTCTTTCTTTCTAATTTTAGAGACAGGTTCTAGCTTTTGCTCAGGCGGGTCTTGAACTCCTGAGCTCAAGTAATCCACCAGCTTCAGCCTCCCAAAGTACTAGGATTACAGGAGTGAGCCACCACCTCCAGACTTAAATAGGTCTTGATACTAGTATGTTAAGTCTTAGCACCTTGTTTTCTTCAATCTTGGCTATTCTTTGTCTATAGCATTTCTATGTGATTCTTGGAATCAATTTGACAATGTGTGTAGTGGTGGTGGTGGTGATGATGGGTGGAATACCATGTTGAATTTTGATCTTAAAGAGAACTGACAGATAATATTAAGTATTCTAAATAATGATAATAGTACAGCCCTCCATTTTTTTTTTCAATCTTTTTTACTACATATTTTCTTTTGATTATGTTTTACAGTTCTCTACATGGAAGTATTGCACATCTCTCAGTAAATTTTTCTCTCTAGAAATCTGTTATTGTGTGATGTTATGATAAATGGTATATTTAAAATTTTACATTTGCTGTTTGTTGCTAGTATGCAGTATACAATTGATTTTTATATACCAACTTATATTTTTGTTTCTATGTGTATTCATTCTGTCTTGCTAACTCCATAAAAAATCTTCCAAAAGCAGAAATCTTATACCTTTTTTCATTCTAGGGACTGGCACAGAATGTTACATATATAGCAATTACTCAATGAAATATTTGACAGTAGGAAATTTTGCCTAAAGACAAATTACTAAGCGATAAACAGAGAATCACAGAGTAAACACCCAATTCAAGATTAGATTGGCATGTAAAGAAAAATGACTGTAGAAGTAGTCTTTCCCTCTTTAATATTTACTATAAGGATAGTTTCTAGTGTGAACTTAGGATATCCATTCTGAAGATGATTATGGACTGACACGAGTCAGGATGGCTACTAGACTTGTCAAGGAAAAAAGATAGAGCATTGGCTCTAGACCACACACCTTTGTCACATCTGTCTTTGGGACCAGTACCTGGAATATACAGGCATTTAGTAATTTACTATACAGTTCTCCTATAAATAAAACTCTAATAATAATTACTCCAATTATAATTGTACTTCCTCAAAAATTCATTGAGTTTAATGGGTCAAAACTTGAACAAAGTTTCCTAGAGAATTAGTAAAGATAGTCATCAACATAACAAGTAATGAAAGCAAAGCAGCTGAAAGAAGGTTACTCTAAGCCAATTCAGTTCACATAGAAGTTGTATGTGAAATATGAAGAAGTTATAAAATGGTTACACCCAGACAGGTTTTCAATAGAATTTAGGCCCACACCTAAACTGGTTTCAACACATGACAAAGGAATACAATAGAAATGAGGGAAATTTTTTTTCTCTCCAAGTATAGCTCCTTAGAAAAACATATTTTCCCACCTGACTTATTCTTAGAAAAGCAACAACTGTTACACAGGATTAAAAAGAAAAGTAAATTACTTAAATTCTAACCAAGAGTTCTGGGTTATATTTAGAAAATGAGGGAAAAGGCAGCTCCACCCCCAAACCCCAAACTAAACCCCGATTTTAGAAGACACACCAAAATCAGAGAATTATCCATTTGATCACTAGAGGTAATGAATGATTCTATTTTATCTACCTACCAAATGTCTATCACTACAAGTTTACTAAGCAAATAATAATACAACAATGCAGAGCATCAAAGCATCAAAACTTTTCAAATTTATTCATTATTTAATTTAATCTTAATTATATGTCCTTAAAGTTATCTG
The DNA here is from genome assembly GCA_963574355.1 of Loris lydekkerianus. Lineage (NCBI taxonomy): Eukaryota > Metazoa > Chordata > Mammalia > Primates > Lorisidae > Loris > Loris lydekkerianus. The sequence continues at coordinate 16,356 of CAUYPK010065587.1, forward strand.
ACCAATCTGATTATTTAAATATCTAGGGATAAAAATGAAAAGCATCTCACAGAATACATTTGGTAGGAAATGAGGAAAAAGCTAGCTGCTTTGATAGTGACATTCATTCCTTTAGTACGTACTAAGAGAAGTGGAATTTCTTTAAATTCTCCCTTTTGTCACCTACTCCAACCACAGTTCTGCATATGACTTACGCATTAAATTAGTTCAGCTAAGTTAGCTTAATCTGATATTACATTGTACAAATCACTCAGTAATACTAAGTTTCTACATATATGGGCTCCCTTATGCACCTCAATGTTTCAACAGGATCATCTAATGCGCCAGAGTCGGGGGAAAAATCACCTAATGCTCTTTCAAAACCTAGGGCTGAGCAAGAAACCCAGAAACAACATATCATCATGCCATCTAGCTAGGCCTAAATAGCAAGCAACCTTATGAACACTCGGATAAATTCTCTCTCTATAAAATACCTTTGCTGTCATTTGGTTATAAAGAACTGAACTCTCTAATGACCTCTAACTCTCAATTTACATGGTATTGATTTCAACACACTTATATAACAATAAATACAGAATGTTTTGTTTTACTGTAACAGTAACAACTCCACACACAATCAGATGAAAGCTGGGAATTTCTTTCCTTTTTGTATTAGCTTACCCAGTTTCGTGGCGCCCTCTGATGGGTATTCAGGAAACTGACCCTCGGAAGGGACACTGACAGTTCTCCTCAGGCATCTCCCCTTGGTGGAATCTGTCTGCTGTTCCTGTGCCCCTTCCACAGGTAACTAGTTAACCAAAAGGAAACGAGATGAAACTTAATAGTGAACTCATCATATCTACTTTCTGACTGCATAATGATTTTTTTAGTTAATGAAGACAGGAGTATGTAATAAGCAGAATTAAAGCAGAAGAAATATAGAAATAAAATATATACAAGTATTACCAACCCCTTTTCTGGAAGCTGTCCTTTAAAAAGAAAACTGAAAGATCAGGAATGGTAAGTATGTAAATTAGCTTACATGAAGTATGTACAAATCATATCCAGGTATATACCTGCTCTGGGAGTTCAGAAAACACAACAAAACACACACATGAATAAAATTTTCTTCTATATCAGAAACTGCTATACAAAGTCCAATTTTGACTAGTGTTTAATAAAGTAAATAGAAATAAATGCTGGCCAGATTTAGTGTCAAAATTCTTTTAGAATGATGTTTTGTTAGGTAAAGGAAGTAAAATCACCCAAAATTTCTTCAATTTTAGAATCGACTCCTTAGACATAGTTAATAAAATGTATTTTCAGTGGTAACTTGACACACATAAAATGGCATATTTTCTTCAAAAAGTGAGATTGTTTTTATAATCCTAAAAACATATCAAGTGGTTGTTTGAATTTGAGGAATGAAAACTATGAACGGAAGATCTCTAACTCTAACAACTAATTTAAAACGTACTTAGCCAATTATCATTATAGAGTAATGGATGACTCTACGTTTTGTGGGACGGGGGGTGGGGTGAGGGAGCAAGTAAGGCTAACTTTGGCAGGTAATGGGCAAAGATTCCTTAGAAATGAGAGTATACTAGGTGCCTTTATCATTATTAAAAATTGCACTGATATTATGTTAAACAGCGTGGCCAAGGCCACACAGGTAGCTCAGTGGGTAGGGCGTCAGCCATATACACCCAGGCTGGCAAGTTCAAACCCAGCCTGGGCCAGCTAAACAACGACAACTGCAATGAAAAAAACTTAGCCAGGTGTTGTGGCGGGTGCCCGTAGTCCCAAAAGTTTGAGGTTGCTATGACGCCATGGCACTCTACCGAAGGCAACATAGTGAGACTCTGTCTCAAACAAACAAACAGAAAAACACACACAAAAAAACCAGTTTGGCCAAGTATGTCAGTAACTAGTAGTAGTTCTTAATGTCTTCTGGATCTAATAGAGTTTTCAACAAATATAACTAACATTGGCTTCTTACTATGTGCGAGTCTAAGGACTTTATGTGTGTAACATTATAAGACAGGCACTGTTATTATCCCCCTTTTTATAAATAGGGAAGGATTTATTTCTCCACATGATTACGGTGGACATGTACCACATCAACTGATCCAGCAAAACTGGGACAGATACAGGCTTAAGTGTACCTGCCTTCTGCTTTGCCTCAGTAATCCAACTCCAATGACTGGGTCAAGGAGATGATAGTAAGGGAAGCTTTCTCACTATTACCGAGAATTTGAGGAGCAAATTCCTAACGCTTCCTATAAGCACTTATAATTTTCATAACTCTTATAAGATCAAAAATTCCCATGCTTCCTCATTATCATGACTGTGGCTACTTTCTACAAGAGACATTCAATAGCAGAACTAACTAAAATTTTAAAAATAAGCTGAGACCAAGGAATAGCAATAAAAACATGAACTCTTTCAAAAGTACTCTGTAACATAAAACATTATGAACAGTAATCTAAGTCATCTATCCCTTTCAAAATGGAAATTTTATCATCTCTACTTAAATAATTAAGAGTATCCCTGAGAGGTTTAAATGACTAATTGCTATTCAAAAAAGCAAAAATATATCCTCTCCTCCCTTAAAAATAGTAAGAATGAGAATAAATTTATAAAAAAATTTTGGCCTTTGAGCAAATTGTTGAGTCTATTTTGATACTTCTAAAAATGTCTATTATCTGAAATAATACAAGTATATTCCATTAAGAAAAGACAGTAGTTTCTTTTTTCCATGGAAATTTATAAAGGCTATATGTAGGAAAAAGTAAAATGGCTCCTATTACCACAAACTTTATCTCTACAATATTTGAGGAGAGGATAAATACAACACATCAAACTTCTAATTTGGGCCTAAAATTCACTTATAATTATTTTTTCCAAGTTTTAACATGGACTGTTCATTTCCCACTACTGAAACTTAAAATATGATCAAAGGTTTTATTCAAAGAATCACTCTTAAAAGTTTTATTCAATGAATCACTCCTTATTCAGAATATAATAGAACATACTGTTTTTTTCTGTTTTTATTTATTTATTTATTTATTTATTTTATTTTTTTTTTTTTTTGAGACAGAGTTTCACTTTGCTGCCCTTGGTACATTTGATACAGTGACACAGTGCTGGGGTGTTGTAGCTCACAGCAATCTCAAACTCTTGGGTTCAAGCAATCCTCTTGCCTCAGCCTTTTTAGTAGTTGAGACTACAGGTGCCTGCCAGAATGTCCAGCTAATATAGAACATAATGTTGACTTTTTCTAAACTGCATTTCTTAAGAATATTTTATTTTGACAACACAACAGATTATTTCCTAGCTACAATATTGTCTTAAAAGATATTGATCTACTCCTTTGAAATAATACAGGTCATATTTCAAATACGTTCAGATGAACCAAGCTGAAGTGCACAAATCTAGTGTACAGCTAAGAGAATCAGTTTTACAAAAGCATTTTGCTCCATTCTGATTATCATAATTTAGTCCATAATTGTTTGTACTGAATTAGTCATAAAAATTGTATATCCTCGAGCTTTGTTTGGGAGGTGGAGCAAGATGGCGGCTGAGTAACAGTTTCCCTGCAACTGGGCACAGTGAGTCTGGGGAGATAAGACTCCAGACATCTCTGGCTGGTGGGATCTGCCTATAATCATCCCTTTGGGGATAAAGGGAGTCAGCAAGGGACTCTGGACCCCAAGATGAGGACAAAAACAGTGGAAAACTGGCAAGTGGCTGCATGTGTTCAATTGATCTAATCCCGCCAGCAACTGTAAGTACAAGCAGCAGTGAGACTGCAAACCGGAAAGGCCTTACCTGTGAACTGTTTCGGTTTTTTTGGACTTGGCACTCAGTTGAACTGTCTTGGGGAGAGCTTGAGCAGGAGGGTAGAGAACTTTGGGCACTGTCTAGGGCCCCAGACTGAGGCACTGAGCTAGGCCACAGGGAGCCATTGTGAGAGAACTGTCCCGCAATCTCCGCCCTCAGGGTCCCAGAGCAAAAATCGGGTGGGACTTAGTAACCTAGTAACTGAGCAGCCTAAAGATGGGGACTGAGCTGCCTTATAGCCTTAACCCTTAGGGGCAGAGTAAGACCGGTTTTGGCACACTGGAGCCTCGGGCTGTTGCCCTGGGTAGAGTACTGTGCCGTCACAGCTCATAGCAACCTAAAACTCCTGGGCTTAGCGTCGCCCAGACCTCCATAAGACCTGCGCCACAACTCCCAACCTGTGACCCATGCCTGCTGGGCCTCCTTATGCCCTGATCAGGAACTGCGGGACCTGCACAACTCCATGTCCTCCCTTATGTATCCTCCCTGCCTCCACACTGGCCTACTCGTCTGGCCAGGGATACTGGTAGCTGCGTGCCCTTTAGAACCCTCACTGCCTCTGCGCAGAGCCCTTCTCCTGGCCAGAGACTGCTGGAGCCTTGGACTCTCTGTGCCAAAACCACTGGGTGCCAGGCACTCCCAGAACTGTGCACACCACTTCCCGCCCTGTTGCTGGATCTGGGTGTGTCACACGCTGGAGCTGCTTTCACAAGCAGAACTCCCTAACTGAAGCAGCCCCAGAGGAACTACACAGGGTCACTCCCTACAAAGATCCAGCAACAATAGAGTGATCCTGCTGGAGTCTAATCTTGGAGAGATACTTCTCCAACTCTGAGGACAGCCAGAGGCAACAATGAAAAACAATCATGAGGCGAAATCAACAGAAAAACTCTGGCAATATGAATAATCAGAGTAGATCAACTCCCCCAAGGATCAATGGGGCAGACACAGCACAAGATCCCATGCACAAACAGATAGCTGAGATGTCACAAATCAAATTCAGAATCTGGATAGCAAATAAGATCGAATAAGGGCATGACTTATACTCCTAAAGCTACAAAAAAATTCTAAGAGAAAGTAGAGAAATCCTAAACAGATATACAATATTTAAGAATTAATCTCAAGGACTAAGAAAGTCAAAATTTTTTTATAAGTCAACATTTTTCA
>CAUYPK010065590.1:0-30238 GCA_963574355.1 Loris lydekkerianus
TATGTCTGTAGGCCGTGTGCCTGTCTTCTTCACAGAAGTTTCTCTTTAAGTCCCTTGTCCACCCTGTGATGGGATCACTTGTTCTTTTCTTGCTTATACGTTTGAGTTCTCTGTGGATTCTGGTTATTAAACCTTTGTCGGAGACATAACCTGCAAATATCTTCTCCCATTCTGAGGGGTGTCTGCTTGCTTTATTTACTGTGTTTTTGGTTGTGCTGTGCAGAAGCTTTTTAGTTTGATCAGGTCCCAGTAATGTATCTTTGAAGCTGCTTCAATTGCCCGGGGGGTCCTCCTCATGAAATACTCGCCCAGACCGATTTCTTCAAGGGTTTTCCATGCACTCTCTTCTAGTATTTTTATAGTTTCATGTCTTAAGTTTAAATCTTTAATCCAGTGAGAGTCTATGTTAGTTAATGGTGAAAGACGTGGGTCCAGTTTCAGTCTTCGACAGGTTTTTAAATGAAATTTTTAGTTATTAGTTTGAGGTCATTTTATTCATCTTGTCACATTTTTCAATATATTATAGCTAGAAATTTTTAGAATGTAATGCTTTTAATGTTTTTGTAGAATATTAGCTACACATAGAATAATGCAAATATTGTAAAAATATAAAAATAAAAAATCGCCCAATATCTTATTTTAGAAAATAGTCATCTTTCATTGTTTGTAGGTATCATTTCAGATAACTCTATGTGGATACATGCAAATTGAAAGTTAAATACGGAAAAATAAATTATTTTAAAGTATGGATTTTTGGTGGCACCTGTGGCTCAAGGAATAGGGTGCCGGCCCCAGATACTGGAGGTGATACTGGGTTCAAATCCAGCCCCAGCCATAAAAAAAAAAAAAACTGCAAAAAAAAAAGGACTTTCAATCTATTTTAATAATGAAATTATTATAATAAATTAATTATTATAATAAATAATTATTATAATATATTTTATTTATCATAATTATTATAATAATTTCATTCAAGAAAAAATATGACAACAAAAATATTGCTGAAATTAAATTTATTTCTGGCAAGAGTAACAAATCCTAAAATATCTCTCTAAAATTTAGTACTGCTTATGACAAACTATGTTTCAAATATTAACATAATTTACTGTCGCCTGCTATAAATATGGAATTAATACATTCACTTCACTTGCCCTTTAGTCTATTACTGATTTTTAATTTTTAAGAATTTATCCTTGTATTATTTTCTCACCTACAGTAATTTTAATAATTAATGATTATAAAATGATTAGTGGTTAATAATTTTTAATTAGTGATTATAATACCTGAAGCTTACTTTAAAAATAATCTCCAGTGATTTTACTTTTATTTCTTCATTGCTAAGTAGTAAATTTTGATTGACCTCTTATCATACATTATTTTTCATAAAGTAGGGTTCCAAAACTTTCACTTACAACATTATTGGCTATGTTTTTAAAATTTCTGTTTCAAATTTTTTAAATTTTAGATTTACAAAAATGTATTGGATGTACACATTTATATTTATTACAATAAATATTACAGAAGTAATTCAAAGGAAATGCAACAGTGTATTATCTGAATCCTTTTTAATTTTTCTTTCCAGAGAAAAGTGAATTATTCATTTATGTGATTACTTAAAATCAAATAAAATTTTCTAAACATATTCTCCTGGTGAAAAGGAAAACAAAACTTGAAAAATAAACATGTATTTCCCTTTGATAGTATAAATTCACAGGAAACATAATATTAATATGTTGGGTGGTTTTCTATGTACTTCATATAAACAATTGATATATTGCTGTATAATTTTTCAAATTTTGTTCATCAATATTTTAGGGTTCAAGATATATTAGTTTATACTTATTATTATTTTTAACTTTTGACTAGCATTTTATAGCATAAGTTTATTATAATTTACTACAGTTTAATTGTATAGATGTATTTGGCTAGTACTATCTGAAAAGCATTACTAGCAATGAAGACAACATTTACTAAGTACTAACCAATGACCAGGTTTGGTTCCAAACAATTCAATTGCATAATTTAATTACTCTTACCAAAATTCCAATGAGATAATAATAGTTATTTCAAATTTACATGTAATGGGTGTATTGAAAATGTGGGACTCATGAAATGCTATTTCATAACTTTTTTGATTATCATTATCATCTACATGACAGATTTTAATTTTTTTCTCCACAATTTAGAAAACATCATGTTGCCTTTCTTGTCACCCTTTAATAATGTATTCCAAGATCAAAATTGAAAAATGAAATAATTTTTGAAGTTGTATTTTTTATTCTCACGTAATAGTCAAAACTTCATTTGACACAAAGCCTTCTGTGGTAGTTTGCTAGAGCTGCTGAAATAAAGTACCACAAACTGGGTAACTTAACCAACAGAAATTTATTTTCCTACAGTTCTGGAGGTTTGAAATCTGAGAACACGGTATGGGTAGGGATGGTTCTTTCTTAGGTCTCTCGGGAGATGCATGCATCTTCCCTTTAGAATGGTTCTGGTTTGGCAATATTTGCCTCCATAGATGTACTGAAGCATCACCCTCAGGCGTTCTCCCTGTGTGTGAGCCCATGTTCAAATTTCTCCTTTGTATAATGACGGCAGTCATGTTGAATTGGGCTCCCTTACTTCAGCATGATCTCATCCTAACTAATTACATTTTCCACAACCTTATTTCATATAGGGCCACACTCAGACATATTGGAGATCAGTATGACGATATATGAATTGGGTGGAAAATATTTCTCCTCCTAACACCTTTCCACCAACTTCCCATACTCCTCAAGTTGTGGCTTGCTTCAGGCTAGCCTTGAGCAGTAAAAGGGGTGAATCTGACTTGTCTCTCTCTCTTTTTTTTTTGCGGTTTTTGGCTGGAGCTGGGTTTGAACCCACCACCTCCGTCGTATGGGGCTGGCGCCCTACTCCTTTGAGCCACAGGCACGGCTCTGGCTTGTCTCTTTATACACCTTTCACTTTTTTCTTCTCTTCTACCACATACTGGCAGAGGAAGTGGCAGAGGAGAGAAAAGACACAAATGTTCCTACTTAAATATGATTGTCCACACTTGGTAACTTCTTACTTGGGATTGGGAGGTGCTTAAAAATTATTAATTCCTTAATTGGATACTTTTAAGGAAACTTGGAGATCCACGACTACTTTTTATCCCATTGTTCTGATTCTTACACCAATTAGCAGTTTATATCAAAAGTGCAATGATGAGAGCCATCAGCCCTGGGTGTAGGCAATAAGGGACAGGTGTTCTGGCAAGGTTTTTAAACCCTGAAAAAACCGATAAATATTCACCACACCTCATGTTTTGCAATAGCAATCTCCAGCCCTCTTCCTAAGCATGTTCACTGGTGTGCAGATACACCTTAGGAAGACCCAAGAGCTCTTTTCCTAATTTTTTTTCCCACAAAAGTAATATTACTTCTCCACTCTTAACGAGGTTGAAACTCCTATTGGTTTAAAAGCCACGAGAATTGGTAGAAAGATAGGCAACTACCATTTTCTTGGCAAACTCTGGATGTTTCTCAAGCGAGGAATGCTATCACCTTCTGTCATGGAGAAAAGTCAAATATGAACAACTCAGCTGAGTGTGTTGGCTGACACCTATAATCTTAGCACTTTGGAAGGCTGAGGCAGGTGGAAGGAAGAATGCTTGAGACCAGGAGTGGAGTTTGAAACTATCTTTGGAAAGAACAAAGCCTTATCTGTACAAAAAATAGAAAAATGTGCTGGTCATGGTGATGAGCTATGATGATGCACCTGCCCTCTAGTCTGGGCTACAGAGAAAGACAAAAGACCTTGTCTTCAAAACATTTTTTAAAAACGAGCATCTCAAGAGTCCAAGGAACTGTGTATCTTCCAGGCACTTTTGCACATCCACTCAAGTATCCTCTTGCTAGGTGTCACTATTTCAGGGTCCTGATTCTGGCACAGAAAACTTGCTGAAGCAGTAAATAAAGCTTTCTCTGCAATTTTGTTACTATCACAGTCAGATCCTGATATACAATTGCAGCAGATGAAGGTGCCAGTTAACAAGGAATACTAGTTTTCACACTGTGCTCTGAGTAGTAATCAGCTAATTTAAGTATATCATTTTCTTCCCTAAGCACATTGAGGTCACTGTAACAACCATCTAACTTCATAGTTCTCTTAATTTTCATTGCAGCAACATCTCTAAAACACTAGAGAGAATGTGTACACCAATTCATGCCTTTCCGTTTATGTCTTTTTCCAGTATAAAATCTCAGTCATCAGATGCTACAAGCATCTCTAGAAGTTATCCATCATTGCATTTATGCCAAACAATCAGATCTTTGTTGCCACCTTCTGGGGGAATTATTCAATTCTGGAATCTCATGTTGAACATCTGCTTCTTTGTAACTCTTCTGGCATCAATTTGTTAATCTAGGTTTCTCCAAAAGAAGGTTGTGGGCCAAGGATCTGAGTGCTAGCAGTTTATCTGGAAGATGCAGGGCACATGAGGAGGAGAGTGGAAAATGATACAGTTCAGAGAAAGCAGCTAGTATACATGTTACTAAGCCAGCTTCCATGAGAGGACAGGAACTTCTGGCAAGACATGGCACAAAATACACAATCTTGAACTCTTCCACACAGGAGAGAGGAAGTCTGACCACTTATATCCCAACTCTTGGCAATGACCAAGTGCATGCTGACAATAATTGTCATTTCCCCTGTACTTTCTGCCTGTTACAGGCACACATGAGTTGTGCCTTTCACTTTTGGAAAAGGCCCTTTCAATTGGCAGTTGAAAGTTGACAGAAACTCACTAACTGGGGAAAAAAATAGTCTGGGAGACAATGGCTGGCAGAAGGATATTGTTTGCCACGAAAGCAATTTGTCTTTCAACACTTTTATTATGAAAAGAAGTCCTCAGTTAATATCACTTTAGAACTTTAAAATTATGTTTAAATTTAAAATGTTATTGGAAATTTAAAATATCTGGCCATTAACATTGAAAACAGCTAAGATATAGGGGGAAAAAAAATCCGGTAGGATGTACTTGCGTGACATCTGCAGTAAAACATTATGTGGATCATGAGGGTATATTTGACACTTTTCAAAGAAATTTGAAAAGAATCTATGGGCCATTTGGTGCCAAGTTAAAGAAAAATGGGCAGCATTGCAATTCAAAAAGATATTTCTGGCATAATTATGAAGGATGGATTTGAGTACAACCAGAGTCTATTAAAAGTCAGGTATAATTTATTTTCTTCACCTTGCTTCCTTTTATAGGCTAAATAATCTAAATTGAAGGTACTTTATAATAGTTGACAAATACATTCTGGTAGCCGATGTTCTATTCAATAAGACTAGTAAATAATTAACAGTTTAATTGAGCATATTCTACCTAATTTCAACTTCCTGCAAACTATTTACCACATTTAAAAGTTTTCCCTTAAAGATCACAAGCTCCTTGTTTATAATATTCACTGTGTTCTAAAATAGCTTGTACAAAATGTTTCTTCCGTGTTTGTATCTTATATAACAATTTTTTTTGGTTGTTTTGGTACTGGTGAAAAAAATTTTTCTAGAATCAAAATCATGACTGCATTTAGTTGCAAAGCAGATGTTTAAATTAGAGGATTTAGCATACTTTGGTATACTTTACTTATGAATCTTATGTGAAGGTTTGGAAGAAATTATTTTTAGTTTGGGGCCTGCCATTACCTTATTTTAAAGTCAAGAGTTTACCTCCTTTTTCAAGTTACCTATGACTTTTTTATAAATATTATTCTAAACTCATCATCTTTAATGAGTTTTTAAAATATATTTTTACTTAATATATCATACAACTCACTGGATAATCAAATGTACTAAAATGTAGTAATTTCCTTGGTACTCATCCTCACTTTATTTTCTATAATTTTTTATTTAGAAAGAAAAATTAATGCTTTTAATTAATTGGTTATAAACTCCCTCCCTCTGCCCCCTTTTTATTGGTAATATTTCACAAGGATAAAAGAAAACTAAATGGATTTGAGGACATACAGAAAACCCCGCAGAGATAGATGGCAATTTTCATGGCTCTCCTCGCAGAAGACAATAGGGAGTCAGAGAAAAAATTTGGGAAAAGTTGGACCTCATTGGACTAAAGTGGTCATTGCTAGGTAACTTGGAATTGTGGGGTAGAAAATAGAAACATCAGTTTTTGTTACATGGACAGTGAAATAATTTGAAGAATGTCACAGATCCCAGCCCCGGTAACTTCAGTAGTCTTTTAACATACTGCTTTAAATTTAGTATCAGAGCTATACCTTTATTAGATACCATATTATACACCTATTTCACATGTTTAATTTTATTTTTATTTTTTTATTTTTTTATTTTTTATTTTTTCACATGTTTAATTTTAAAAGTTTATGTTGGATGGATTTGGCTGTTCATAACTTAGGTCAACTTTATCAGATTTGCAAAGAATTTTAGGTTATTAACTCTTTACTAAAATATGACAAAGTTGTCTTCAATCCGTCCTTTGTGTTAGCTAGCAAGTTAAAGAGGGACCTCCCAATGGACACTTTTCATTGTTAATAATCCTGCCCAATTATTTTTAAGTTATTTAATAAACATATATCACTTTCTGCTACTGAAAATCAATCTTATTTATGGATACTTCATTAATTTTAGGCAAAGAAAAGTAATGATAATTTTCAAAAGACTTAATGACAATACCACAGTCAAGTCTATGAGAAGAATGATATTATAGCACATTTCATTAGTTGATCATAATCATTTCCTCATCTCTATAGTTAGTTTAGGAGAGTGAAAGGACAGTTAATTTATTATAATATACAAAATAACCAAGCAGGACTCTAAACCCACACCAGTAAACTAGTTCTGACATGGAAGACCCAAAAATCGATTGAGTTTCTCTTTATCTAGAATGCCTGGAATTGAACTAAGAAACGTGGTACAAAAGTAATATGATAAAAGTTACTGTCTTTGATGTGATAATTGATCATATGTCTATTTGTGTGTGTGGCCAAAAAAGAGAAATGCAAGAAATCAAATAAACAGGGCACGTGAAGAGAGAAGAAAAATGCAATTGTCAGGCTGTATGAAATTGTCAGACTGTATGGCATGGTTTGCACTACCTTTTGTTTGATTCTAAATTGAAACTAAAGCAGGAAAATAAAAAGTTTTAGAAAATGAATAGAGTTAAAGTAGAGTCATAGAGTTTTACTTAAATGAATAGAGTTGCCTGTATTCATCTGTAACTGCAGGCACTATTCAATTGTAGTATTTGTTAAATACCATATATATGTTTATTTTCTTCCCTCCTTTTACTTTCAAATCTTTCTTATTATGCTCTGATATGGTGTTTGTATTACTCTTTATATATTCAAACTTTATAAAAATAAAACAAAGAACAGTTTATCTTTTTTCTTATTTATAATTCCAATTACCTTAAATGTGATAATGTATTTATTGAAAAATAATAGATCTCATTCTTAAATCATATCTCACTCTTACAATGATCATATCGAAATAATTGTGTGTTTAAAAACAATCATAAAATAAAGGTTACAAAAATCTATTGAAGTAACACCAAATTTTAGAGAAAATAATCTTATACTGTAAACATTTTACTTGTAGGTTAACATCTTGTAAAATCACACTATCACCCTCTACCAATAAACCCAGCCTCATAACAAAAGGGAAATTGAAATTCACTTAATTTTCAGAGTCCAAATATAGTATAGACTTTGGGGGGAACACTGCCAGACATATCTTTCAGTCAAAGAAGAATAAATATTATACTACCCCATCACAAAGACAAAAACACAAGGAGTATTTTGAATTCTGTATCAATTGGCTTTTATTCAAATATTCAAATAAGCAGTATCTTCTTCCCATGGAAAATAATTCCTGCCTCCAATTAGAGCATAAAAAAATTGATGGATATAATACAAAATGTGACCATCTGCATTTCTCACTCTTGTCTTTTCCTGTTAGAAATCACAGGTGTCTTTTAAACAATGATGAATTAAAAGGAATGTTCTTTTTTTAATTCATTTGTCTACTAACTACCTTTGTGATAACAATGCATTTGCATTTTTAATTTCCTCAGTTGTAAATGAGCACCTCTGAACCATTTCCTAATTATTTTACAATTTTCCTGTATTGTTCATTATTCATGCTTTCTATTTACTAAATAAAAATGACTTTTACTCTGAAGGACATTTGCAATTCTTATTATGGCAACACAGATCGTTTGGCTTCATATAAGAAACAAGGAGCGAAAGAAAACATGGGATACAGCATGCAACAAGAAACAATTAAAGTGACTTGCCTGCTCAACCATATTTATATATAAAATGGGTGAAGTGTGGGATATATAATCTGTTATATCAGAAACAAGCCTGATTAATTTTATTTTTTATTTTTATTTTTTATTAAATCATAGCTGTATACATTAACACATTTATGAGGTACAATGTGCTGATTTTATATATAATTTGGAATGCTTATATCAAACTGGTTAACATAGCCTTCACCTGCCTTTCTTAATTATTATGTTAAGACATTTATACTCTACACCATTTTTATTGCAGCCCACTTCATAATTGCCAAGTAATGGAAGAAGTCCAAGTGTCCATCAACCCATGAATGGATTAATAAATTTTGGTCTATGTATACCATGGAATATTATGCAGCCTTAAAAAAGATGGAAACTTTACCTCCTTTATGTTTACATGGATGGAGCTAGAACATATTCTTCTTAGTAAAGTATCTCAAGAATGGAAGAAAAAGCATCCAATATATTCAGTACTATTATGAAACCAATGTATAATCACCCACACTTTCATATGAAAGATAAAACACAACTATAGCCCAGGATGAAGGGCAGAAGAGGAGGAAGAGAGGTTGGATGGAGGGAGGGTAATTGGTGGGACCACATCGGTGGTGCACTTTCCCAACTTATTAATTTTAATGGATAATGTAAAACTTTCTAGTAAACTCACCTTGTTGGAGAGAGCTGCACTACCGAAATATGACAAACTGTTGTCTAGCAGCCAGTGTTATAGGAACCCATGAAAAACATTTTCCCATAGATGATATAAATAATTGCTTAAAGAACACATTATATTGTAAAGGATGTTGTAAAAGCGCTTACTGAGTATCTGGTTTATTCAAAGGTCATCTGTAAGATGCAGCAATTTGGAGCCAGCTCCTCTTGGCTCATGAGAACACAGGACTTGCATCTATTCCATCTTCACTTTAGTGATATTACTAAAGGGATATCACTGGTATCCTGAAATTGGCCATGGTGAAAATATTTACTCCATGGAAACTGCCTAAAAATCTCAGTTGGGCTCACTTATTTATTAGTATCTTACTGCCTATAAGGCTTAGTAGAATGTCTTCTGTCTAATAATACAGTATATGCAAAATAATTTCAGATAAGATCATTTAGACAAGGCTATGTGGTGATACAGGTGGAAACAGAGATTGAAGGGGATGATAGATTGAAGGAAAGGTGGATAAAATTGTTTTTGATTACAGTTTTAATTGAATGCTTTTTTGCTACATGGGCATAAACTGTTGAGATTATTTCCTTTTTATGGGATAAAGTGATCAGATAAACTTTTTTTATGTAACACTTTATGCTCCTTTTATCTTACTTGCTTTGAATGGATCTAAGTATGTCAACATCAGAGTGAATTCTTCCTCTATACTAGGTATGTTATGGTGAAAGTTTGTTAAACTCCTTTAACTAGAAGGAAAACATATGTAGAAAATTAGAAATCAAAAAGGGTCAAAAAGCTGACTGACTTGTTCTAAGAGCTAAAAAATATCTTTTGCTTCTAGTATGAATATGAGTTAGTATTTTGTATACAGTTATTGCATGTATTATTGTATATATGTTACATGAATTTTTAATTTTTTTTTTTTTTTTTTTTTTTTTTTTTTTTTGTAGCTAGTCACCCTTAAGAGCCTATTCTTATAAGCTTCAATTTAGTATGCAGGAATAATTTCTGATTTTATGAGTCCTAAAACTTAACAAATTTGGAGATACCTCCTTAAGGAAAATAATATAAACTGAGTATAGAACATTAATTGTGAACTTGAATGATGTAAAACAAGATAATAAATCAAAACAAATTATGTATTTTAAATGTCAACAAAGACTACAAAATTACAAAGCCCAGAAAAGTATGGTAATATTTTTTATAAATATCCTGGTATACCTTTATAATACGTTTCCCACCTAGTTTGAGCTATATTCTCTTCATTGTTTTTTCATATTACAACAATTTAAAAAAATATATCTTTTCAATAAAGAAAAAAAAGAAATGTAGTCTTTCGATTCCAGAATGGTCAATTTTTTTTATTATCACTGGAATTTGATGGCTTTTTAAAGAAAATTGTATCCTTCATTTATAAGTTTACACAGTGGATGATTGGAAGAATTTTCCAGACTAGCTCTGCATTTTAAGGCTCCCTGTATTTCAAGACTCAGTTCTCTTTATCACCCTCATGTGCCAAATCCCACAAAACATGTTCATTCTCTATTGACTGCCTATGAGTGAAGGGATCTGAAACTTAAGCTTCATAGTTTGACAACAAATTTGCCTCTGTGTATGGAATAAGTCACAATATAAATATCAAGCACACCACAAGTAGGAAGTATGTTAAAATACTTTCAGCAGCATGTAAATGCAGAAGTCATACAATTAGCTCTTCACTATTTAGGAAAGGATCATACTTTTGTGTGGTATATAGTACATTCTATGGGCTCTATCTTTCTAGCTTTGGATCACCAGTGGGAGGCAAAATTTACAAACTTGTTAGGTTGTATACAGCCTCAGTATGTGAACATGCTTAACTTCATCTAAAATGGAAAATATTCATAAACCAAATCAATGAGGAACTTATATTTCCCCTTATTATATGGTACTATTCTACTTATGTTAGCATAATTGTTTAAGAAATAAAGGTATTTGATATCTATTTTTCCTCTACATACTGATGTGATTTCTAACCTTAGTCTGAAATGCTTCCTCATATAGTACATTTTTAAATTATAATTTTTATATACTACATCAATTAAATTTATTTTTTTCATGATCTCTTGGGAATTATTTTTAATTTTCTTGATTTTATAATTCAGAGATGCCTATATTATTTAAAAAGAATACCATATTTCTAAATATATTTATTGATTTTTTTGGTTTATATTGTGTTTCCTTCCTTATAGCTACTATTACTAAATTGCCATACTTATATATAAAGAGTTTATTTATGCAATATGTAATTACAAAGCTTTCACTATAAGCTATGTATTCTTCTAGGTTAGAGGAATACAGTGGTGAAATGCATTTCTCATGCATCCGATATAGTTATATAAAGACTTATTCTTGTATTCAAACAACTCATTTTTTAGTTTGTCTGCTCTAATTCCTCATATTTGATTTGATCCTTTTCATTCAGAGAGCCTGATAATTAAGATTATTTTAATGTGAATATAATACTAAAAAATAAATATTTAATTTAGTGTTAGTTTGGTTCTTAAAATTTAACTTCCAAAATAGATTCTTGGAACCCATTCAGAAGTTATAATTTGGATAGCAATAGTCTTACTTATTTTGTTAAGATAAGAAAAAGAAGAATCTTGCAAGAAAATCAGAGAGGAACTTGGTACTTGAGAATTTTGTCCTTTGTTCCTATAAAAACAGATGGGGCTGGATATTAATCACAAAGGAAGTTTTAAGACATTGGAAAAGAAGCAAGAAAAGGTCATGGAATAGCATCATCAATTACGTTTCTTACCTCTATAAGCAGAAATTTACCTGTAGTTACTCTCCATTCAAAAGATCCCCAAAGGTAAGATGTGATGATGAGGAACCATATGAACTTGTCTTCTCTGATCACTCCTTGTAAAGCCCTTCAGTTGAGAAGAGCATCATGCCAGTAGTGATCACTGACCAAATATTTGACCCATCCATGTATGCAGACTTTGCTGAACTATATACAATACCTCTATTTTGGATGGTACCTTTTATAATGATTTGGGACACCTTCAGACTCCTAAACACATATCAAAATCCTTGAAAACCAGAAGAGAAGGAGGATTTAAAAGATAAAGCCCTCAGTGCCTATAGTTGGCAGTAATTTGTGGAAGGTGAAAGTCAGCCCATATGTATTCTAATGTGGACATGTGTGCATGGTTATAATTGAATGAGATCATTCTTTAACTTTGAGCCCAGAACCAGTAGCACATAAATCTTTTTTTTTTTTTTTCCAGTTTTTGGCCAGGACTGGGTTTGAACCCACCACCTCCATTATATGGGACTGGCGACCTACTCCTTTGAGCCACAGGCGCCACCCTCATAAATCATTTTCATTATATGCCTCACCATTATAAATAGTTCAACCAATAAAATTATTGAACCCCTCTGGGTACCAGGTTGAGTATCAAGGCTCAAACAATTACGGCTTCAACCCCACTTAATCCAAAAACCCAGGACTTGATCATCTTAATTCATAAAATTTTAGCAAAAAGCACAAATAAAGTCAAGATTCTTCAAGGCACATTAAAGAAAGCATCGGCTCATATGTTCTTAAATTTACCAGGTGGCTTAGGTGTCATGCTGCAAAACATATACTGAAAATAAAAATCATTTAAGTCAATGTGGACATCTAGTCTCCTACTTCCCAGAGAAACTTGTTCAATTATTAATAAGCTATAATTATTAAAAAATTTAATGTACAAAATACACTTACTTCTGACTTTAACATACTAATACTGTTTTCTAAAACTATATACCATAACTAGAAGTTGACTTCCAAATTTGAGAAATTCTGAAGAGATGAAGTTCATATCTGAGATAGTTCCATGGGAATGATAATTACTTTTTAAATTTCCTATGCCATAAATAATACAGGCCACCAAATTTCTAGTATTACACAGAAATATTTTCCCTTTTGTAGCCTTTCTCTTCTCCTTCTGTGGAGAACTGTTACCATATGAAGGAAAATTTTTTAAGTAAGAGCAAATGGAATTTTTGCTACCAGCTCTAAAACTTTTGACCATGAGAAACTTTCTTTTTTCATGATTGTAAAGTCTCAGATTCATTTAATATTGTATCTTGTGTCAAGTCTCTGCCATCATTATAGTGATCACTCTTCTCATTATGGCAAGGGAGAATTACTGAGGTCCGCTTTATGCCAAGCATAAACCACATCCTGGTTTCTAGGAAGTTAGAACACACCCACTGGTTGAGGAAACATGCTTCTTGATATAAAACTTCCACTATAATCTGATGAGTGATGACATCGGTCACCACAGGATAAGTTCTTAATCAAAGCATAATTCTCCTGGTTTAAATAACAAAAGTTTTCTTTCTCTATAGCTAAAAGTTTGGCTTGTGGAACTCATGTAGGAAGCTATACTGATGGAACAAATACAATCTCAAATATTGCCAATTTCTGTCATTGTCTCAACTCTGCAACTTAAGTGCTCTACTCCGGAGGTGACACACATTTGTTTTGCTCTCTCCCAACTCATAATGGCAAGAAGCAGTCCAATGATCACACTCAATTGCAAGAATGGCAGGAAATGCGATCTTACTATAAGTAAGAGTCCTAGAGAGTAGTAGTGTTGGGAAATACAAAGATTCCTGTTTTCTGATTCTGCTCTACTGCAGGACCAGATGGTGTTTAGATATTGAAAAACAGGCCTGGTGCGATGGCTTATACCTGTAATCCTAGCACTCTGGAAGGCCAAGGCAGGTGGATTGCCTGAACTCACAGGTTCGAGACCAACCTGAGCCAGAGTGACACCTCAGCTCTAAAAATATCCAGGTGCCTATAGTCCCAGCTACTAGGGAGGCTGAGGCAAGAAAATCATTTAAGCCCAAGAGTTTGAGGTTGCTGTGAGCTGTGACACCAGGACACTCTATCGAGGGTGACAAATGAGACTCTGCCTCAAAAAAAAAACAAAAACAAACAAACAAAAAAATGAAAAACAGAACAAATATAGCATATAGAACTTAAAATAGAAATCCCCTTTCCTGTCCCCATTTACACCATCAGTGATACTTTTGGAATTCAGGAAGAAAAAAATATTCACAAAAAACAGACATCAAAACTATCTGTGATAACCAAAAAGGAAATCTTCACTAAGTAGAGAGTTACCACAAATAAACAGTTATTTAAAAATGGAACAGATCTTCTTTATAAAGATTTTAAAAATTCCTCTATTAAAAAAAAAAAAAAGTAAGTAACTGCTTCCATCTTTGTTTTTAGCAAATACATATTGATTGCTCATAGGTGGATGGCTCTGTTGCTAGCACTGGGAATACAGACAATGTGCTGTACTGAAGGACCTTCTTTTTTCTCATAGTGGACAAATGTTAACCAAGTAAGTAAATGAGTATATAAAATGGCTAGAAATATATCTTGCTCCAAGGCAGAGAAAGTGCAGATCTTAGAGTGGTGATAAGTGGGATGTAGCAAGTCTCTATAATTACATCTATTTTAGAAAGGAATCAATGGAAATGAGGGAGAAGGTGGTTGTGTGCACTTCTGGAAGGAAGAACATTTCAGGAAGGGGAACAACAAACTTTCTAGAGCAGAAACCCTAAATCAAGGATTCAATGTGTTTGAATAGAGTGAGATAGTAGGGTAGGGAGATGGTGAGAGTTAAGGTTAGAATGTTCAGTTTGGAGAATTCAGCTTACTTACCAAGGTCCCACTGCTACATCTTTTGGTTATGATTTTCCAAAAGATCCTATGGGTTCTTGCTGTGTATATGATGGTATAGGGAATTTGGGTGGTGTGATGTTTAATTTTATGTGTCAACTTGACTGGATTAAAGGATTCTTAGATAGCTGGAAAAAAAAAGATTATTTCTGGATGGCTCAGGAAGAGATTAACATTTGAATAGGTAGACCAAGTAAAGAAGATGTAACCTCACCTATATAGGTGGGCCTCATCCTATCATCGGGGATCTGAAAAGAACAGAATGGTGGGCAAAGGGATTTAAACCATCACTGTCCCTTCCCTATTCTCAGCTCTTTGCCCTAAGAGTTACACCATTGGCTTCTCTGGTTCTCAGGCCTTCAGACTCTGGATGAATTACACCATTGGATAGCATAGTTCTGTAGCTTATGAATGGCACATTAAAGGACTTCTCAACCTTTATAATTTTGCAGTCAATTTCCTTAATACATCACTTCTTATCTATAATATATATGTATCTATGTATCTATCTATCTGTCTGTCTACCTATCAATCATCTATTCTATCAGTTCTGTTTTCCTGGATAATTCTAAGTAATCTAGGCAGTGTGGTAGGAATTCAAAAATTACAGGATAGAGATAGTGGATCTTTTTACAGTGTTATTTAACTGGAAGTTTAGTAATTAGAACATTACATTTACTTTAAAGGCAAATATAATTATGGCATTTATCAGTACTTTTCAATTTGATGTGGATGCAAATCACCTGAAGATCTTATTAAAATACATATTAAGATTCAATACTTCTGAGATTTACATTTCTAATAAGCTTCCAGGTAATGTTGATGGTGCAGGTCCACAGATAAAACTTTAAGAAGAAAGGGTTTATAATACAATATTTATATTACATTTAGGATAAAAATTTAAAGTACTTATGGTGGAACACTTTGGAACAATCTTATATACCCAAATCTGTGTGCATATTTATATTCCTCTGGTTTTAAAGCATACATAAATGAAAAACATTCAAAATCCTTTGGCTTGGCGTCCATGCTCAGTGTTTAGGATGCTGGCCACGTACAAGAGGGCTGGCAGGTTCGATCCTGGCCCAGGCCTGCTAAACAATGGCAACTACAACAACAAAAATAGCCAGACATTGTGGCGGATGCCTATAGTAGTAGCAAGTAAGGAGGCTGAGGCAAGGAATCACTTAAGCCCAGTGAGGTTGCTGTGAACTGTGACTCCATAACACTCTACCGAGGGTGACATAATGACACTCTGTCTCAAAAAAAAAAAAAGAAATTCAAAATCCTTTGTTTTTTTTCCTCTATATATTTTACATTGTGATTGGACAGCACCCACCAGATGGTAATAGCGTATTTAGTTACAGCACACAGACAACCAATCCAACTCTAGAATGTATGACTAGAGGACAGGAATCAGCATGTCGACAATCTTTTAAGAGCTTTTCTAATAAACAAAAAAATTTCAATCTAAATTTTAAAATGAGTTCAAATTCAATTCTTCACAATGTATGTTTCAGAGACAGGGTAAATGTTTGTAATGAAAATAGCCAGAGAAGGTACCTATTGATCAGTTGTATTTTCTACATAAACATTGGTTATCAATTCTATTTTAAAAAATCTAGATTGGTAGAGGAATTATTATTGTCAAAATGTAAAACTGGCTCCACATCTTCTGGCAAAAATTTAAGTTTAGAAAACCTCATATATTCCATCTGCCTAAAACAGGGTCAATCATCCTTAATTAACTTATATGCTTCATCAGGGAGAAGTATCCATTGATTTATTAATAGGTCCCTAGAGAGCAAATTAGTTTCCTTAGCAGTTCCTGACATGCTTTGAATCACAGTGGTACAAGTAGAAATTTATTCTGCTAGTTCTCTATGTCTTTGATAAATAAAATTCTTTAAAGACACAAACTAACTTATTTCATAGCATGGGTATAGTGATGACTGTAGAGGTATGTAAATTTCAGTTATAATCAACCCCACCCCATAACATGTTTCTATTGAGGAAATGGTGCATCCAGATAATTTAAGTGGATGCAGTTAAGCCAACATTGAATATGGGTGTAGAGACAGAACTCCAGTAGACAGTGATATGCATCTATATTTGAAGGTGTCATACCCTCTAACCTAATGCAGCTAATAATAGGCTAACTTTTTCATGCCCATATTACTTATTCCTCAGTGGATTTAGTCACACAGCAATGGAGATTAATTTTTCCCCAGAAAATTACAAAGTTATTTTCAGGAATTTAAAAGTTTTCCTTAAGCAAAGTTTTGTGGCTTTCTATTTTTGTTGTATTAGATCAGTATTCTGACCAGCACACATAGGATTTCAGATTATTTGTTTTTATTTCTAAAAGAAATCTCAGGGGTGGCACCTGTGGCTCAGGGAGTAGGACGCCAGCCCCATGTGCTGAGGGTGGTGGGTTCAAACCCGGCCCTGGCCAAGCTGCATCAAAAAATAGCCAGGCATTGTGGTGGGAAACCTATAATCCCTGCTACTTGGGAGGCTGAGGCAAGAGAATCATCTGAGCCCAAGAGCTGGAGGTTGCTGTGAGCTGTGACACCACAGCACTCTACCAAGGGTGACAAAGTGAGACTCTGTCTCTAAAAATAAATAAATAAGAAATATCAAATATATAGTCTATTAGGGTTTGTGTAGAATACAAAATTGCTCACTTGAGGATTTCCAGGGATATTCCAGTTACATAATCTGTGGGTAATGAGAACCAAGTCTAGCAACTCTACCACCACTGATTGATTGCATGGCCTTGGACAAGAAATAATGTCTATGTATCTCTGTTCCCTTATTTTTACAATGAAACTTAAAAGTCTGAATATGAGTTGGAACACAGTAGGAGCTCAACAGATATTCAGTAAATTAAAATATAGAACAAAGATGTGAATTCAAAAGGTACATAAAATAGTATCATTTCATGCTTTTAAATGAAGGAATGGTAGCACCATTTATTATAAAAGTCCTGTAAGGAAAGCAGTCAGCATCCCATTCCCTTTTTCCTCCCCTTCATTTTCCATTGTTCCCTACATGTGAGAAAACCAGTAAGAGATAACACAATATTTTGCATTGCTTAAGCATTACTGGCCTTCAGAGATTTAGAATCTTTGCCATAAAGACATTAGAAACAAATTTATTTCACTTTAAACATAAGAAAATTATTGTTCCGTAACACATCCATAAAGAAGCCTGAAATTAAATATGCTATTTCATTAAATAAATACACTCAACATTCTACTCATAGGTTATTCTAAAAAAGCCAAAACTGAAGAAAAACAAAAACTTAGTATTCCAGATTTCTCAGAGGTTAGTTTCTAGGTTTTCTTTAGTTTTGCTTTCTGTTATCCTTCAGAGCAAATCTTTGTTTTAAGTTTGGCTTATGAGTGTTTATTTATTTTCCTGATTAGTCAAAATTGTACTTTGATGAGAGTATTACCGTTATGACACAACATATTCAAGTTGCAACTGGGCAATGCAGAGGACTTCAAATAGAATATTATAACCTTACTCCTAAACCAAAATTTCAAACTCCTTTATCTTTCTTTTAAAAGATGTTTTAATCAGCCCAAAGGGAGAGATGATGGACTAAAGTGGATGGAAGCCTAATGTGGGGAGCTCTACACTGAGAGGACTGTGTGAGAGCTATATCATCCAGGCTGAATTAAACAGCAGAAACAAGAAAGTTTCTGGACAACTTCTGAGCTCCATTGTATGGGCAGGGCCAGTGCTTAAATGACTTTGACTTTTGACTGAACTTTGGACCTGCCCCCTTCCTCCAGGCAGACCTCTCAGAGTTTGCATGGATGGGCAGACTGGTGTCTAAGTGCCTTTGAACTAAACTTTGAACCTCTGGCTTCCACCAGGTGAGCCTCTCAGAGCTTGATTGGGTAGATGGGGTAGGGGTTTAAGTGACTTTGAACTGAACTTTGGACTTCTGGCCTCCACCAGAAGGGGCTTTCTGAACTCAATTGGGTGTGCAAGGCCTGGTGCCTAAGTGACACTTAACTGAACTCCAGACCTATACCAGCTGCTGAGTGGCAGCCCCTTGAGCTTGAATGGGCAGGCTGTGTTGGTGCCTGAGCAACATTGTCTGAGCTTTGGGCCTACACTGTCCACAGAACTGTGGCCCTAAGCACTTGATTGGCTGGATGGGCCCAACACATAAGCATCTCTCCTGAACTCTGGACCAGTGCTGTTAGCTGGGCAGCCTTGTGAGTTTGATTTGGTGGGTAGAGCCAGTGTTGGCACAGAGAATTTGGAACTCTAGGCCAGGACTATCTACTAATTCTTGTCCCCCTGGAGGCACCATCTAGGGCTGTGAATTCACCACTTGTCTGCCTTTGTTAGTGCAGTGGTGTCACTGCAACAGTGACAATTGGACTTATCAGGGAAAACCCACCAATTCAACTAAAAATGTATAATTAACATGTAAAAAAAAGAGAAAAAGACAAAGAAGCTGAAAATACTCATGAGGAGAAATCAGCATAATAACTCTGGCAACATAAAAAATCAGAGCAAAGCAACATCTCCTGGAGTTGTCAAAGAAAATACATGAGAAAATTCCACTCACAGAGAAATTGTTGAAATGTCAGAAATAGATTTTAGAATATGGATGATGAATAAGATAATTAGAATAGAGGAAAAGATGGAAATAGAGAACTGAAAAATAGTATAGAAGTTGTCTCAAGAAATTAATGAATTCAAAGACAAAGTCACCAAATGTGGACACAATGACAAAAGATATGGCAGAGCTTAAGGAATTGAAAAATGCATCTGAGGAGCTTTAAAATATAGTAGAGTCCCTCAGAAATAGAGTTGATCAGTGTGAAGACAGAGTCTCAGATAAAGGAGACAAGACATTTGAACTATCTCAAGCATTCAAAGAGGTTGAAAAATGGAGAAAAAGAACCAAATATTCCCTGCTAGAGTTATGGGAGCATTCCAAGAAGTCAAACATCCAAATTATAGAGATTTCTGAAGGAGAAAAGAAACATTTTGCCAATGTTACTATGAAGGAGAAACTTCTGCAAGCAGCAGAAGTTTTTAATATTTTAATTACACACTTTTAGTTGACTTGATAGGTTGTCCCTGATGAGTCCACTTCTCACTGTTGCAGTGCCACTGCTGCACTAACAAAGGCAGACAAGTGGTGAATCCACAGACCTAGATGGTGCCTCCAGGGGGACAAGAGTTGAAGACATTATGGCAGAGAATTTCCCAAGTATTGGCAAGAGACAGAGAAATTCAGATAGTAGATAGTTTCAGAAGCCCAGAACAACTCAATCCAAACAAAGCATCTCCTAGACACATTCTAATTAATTTTTCTAATGTTAATATGAAGGAGAAACTTCTGTAAGCAGACAGGCATAAGAAAAATATTACTTACAAAGAGAAAAGTATAAAGATGACTACAGATCGTTCAGCCAAAACTTTGCAAGCCAGAAAAGGATGGTCATCAACCATCAACCTTCTTAAACAAAACAATTTCCAGCCCAGGATCCTATAGCCTACTAATCTCAGTTTCAGTTGTGATGGAGTTCTAATTTGGGTAATTTATGATGGAGTTCTAATTTGTAATTTAAAGTAAAAATACTTTACTTACATCCACATGCTGAGGAAATTTGCCATAACTGGACTAGCTCTATAGGAAATACTTAGATTCATTCTTTATAACAATCAACAGGAGGGTATGCCACCAAAGTAAACCCACTCAGAAATTAAAGAACAAAGCCTAGCGTCTACAATGGTGAGAGGCATAAATTTAAGCTCTGGACTTCTGATAAACAAGACTACCAAAACTTTGCCACATCTATCAATTCTCTCCATTAATGTGAATGGTATGAACTCTCCTTTAAAGAGGATACATAGGCTAGCCAACTGGATATAAAATCTGAGGCCAGATATCTCATCTTAACTTGAAGGACAAAATAAGACTCGGGATAAAGAGATAAGCAATGACATTCCAGGCATATGAAATGCAGAAAAAAGCCAGTGTTGCAACCTTGTATGCAGATACAATTGAATTCAAACCAACAAAAGTAAGGAAAGACAAAGAAGGACACTACATGCTGGCCAAAGAAAACACACAATATGAAATGATTTCAATAGTTAACATCTATGCACCTTATCTGAATGCTTCTTGATATATAAAATAAACCCTAACTGATGTCAACAACATGATATCTTCCTGCACTATAATAACTAGAGATTTAAGCACCCTGTTGGCAGGATTGGACATATTCTTCAAGCAGAAACTAAATAAGGAGATAATGGACTTAAAAAAGACCCTAGAACAAATGGACATAACAGACATTTATAGAACATTTTATCCTAACAAAACTGAATACACGTTCTTTTCATCAACTCATGGATCATCTTTCAAAATTGATCATATCTTAGGTCACAAGGCTAACTTCAACCAATTAAAAAGAATAGAAATTATCCCCTGTATCTTCTCAAACCATCATGGAATAAAAGTTGAATTCCACAGCAACAGATATTTCCATACTCAAATAAAATTATAAAAACTAAATAACCTTATGCTGAATGATAGCTGGGTCATAGATGAAATCAAGAAGGAGATTATTAGATTTCCAGAACAAAATAATGAAGATACAAACTATCACAGCCTGTGGGATATTGCAATGGAAGTCCTTACAAGGAAATGTATATTATTTTCTGTTTTCATAAAAAATAAAATAAAATAAAATAAAAAATAAAGAAACAAGTCAACAATCTAATGGGCCATATTAAGCAACTGGAAAAGGAAGGACAATCTAATCCTAAACCCAGCAGAAGAAAAGAAATTACCCAAATTAGAACATAGCTAGATAAAATTAAAAACAAAAGAATTATTCAGAAAATTAGTGAAACAAAAAGTTAATTCTTTGAAAAGATTAATAAAAATGATAAACTAGAAACAGAAAAATAAGATCTCCAACAACTGCAATCAGAAATGATAAAGGGGAAATAACAGATGGACAAAAATACAAAGGATTCTCAATAATTACTACCAAAACTTTATTCCCAGAGCTATGAAAATGTAGAGGAGATGGACTAATATCTGGAAAAACAATACCTTCCAAAACTTAGCCAGAAAGATTTACAAATCTTGAATAGACTAATATCAAGTACTGAAATAGCATCAATTATACAAAATCTCCCCCGAAAGAAAAGCCCTGGACCACTTGGTTTCACACCAAAATTCAAACCTTCAAAGGGAAACTAGTTCCTGTAGTGCATAAACTTTTCCAAAATATAGACAAAGAAAGAATCTCCCCCCAACACATTCTATGAAGCAAATGTCACCCCAATCCCCAAACCAGGAAAACTATCGAGCAATATAATTAATGAATATCAATGAAAAAATATTGAACAAGACATTAGCAAACAGAATACAACACATTAAAAGGTTATACACCATGATCAAGTGGTTATTACCCCAGAGACACAAGGTTGGTTCAACATATGTGAAGTAATAAATATAATACATCCCATAAATAGAATAAAAAAAAAGACCATATGATTCTTTCAATTGATGCAGAAAAGACTTTTGACAATATACACAATCTTTTCATGATAAAAACACTAAAAAAATAGGCTTAGAGGGAACATTTCATAAGCTGATAGAGGCTATCCATTGCAAACCCACAGCCAATATAACATTAAATGGAATAAAACTCAAAGCATTTCTACTCAAATCTGGAACCAGACAAGAATGCCCACTGTCACCACTGCTATTTAACATAGAGTTGGAAGTCCTAGCCATTGCAATCAGGCAAGAGGAGATCAAAGGAATCCAAATGGGGATAAAGAAGGTCAAACTCTCCCTCTTCATAGACGACATGATCTTACACCTGGAAAACACCAGGGACTCAACTACAAAGCTCTTAAAAGTTATCAAGGAATATAGCAGCATCTCAGGATGCAAAATCAATACCCACAAATCAATAGCCTTAGTATATGTCCACAATTATCAAGCTGAGAATAAAATAAAAATATTCCTTTTATAATAGCATCAAAGAAATGAAATACCTGGAAATATATCTAACAAAAGATGTGAAAGATCTTTATAAAGTGAAGCTTTGATAAAGGAAATAGCAGGAGATGTCAACAAATGGAAGAACATAACCATGCTCATGTCTGGAAAGAACCAACATCATTAAAATGTTCATGCTACCCAAAGCAATCTATTTATTTAATGCAATCTACATCAAATCATCAATGTCATACTTTAAAAAAATAGAAAGTAATTGTACTTCAATTCATATGGAATCAGAAAAATCTCTGAATAGCAAATACAGTTCTCAGAAATAAAAATAAATCTGAAGACATCACGTTACCAGATGTCAGGTTATATTACAAGTCTATAGTGATCAAAACAGCATGATACCGACACAAAAACTGAGATGTAGATCTATGTAATAGGATAGAGAAGCTAGAGATGAACCCAGCCACATGTGTCATTTAATCTTTGATAAGCCTAACAAAAACATGCAATATGGAAAAGAATTCTTATTTAACAAATAGTGTCAGGAAAACTGGTTATGCACATGAAGAAGACTGACACTGGACCCGCACCTCTCACCATTGACAAAAATCGATTCTCATTGGATAAAAGAAACAACAAAAATTCTAGAAGAGAGAGTGGGGAAAACACTTGAAGATATCAGCCTTGGAAAAAGAGGACACCCCCCCCCCAGCAATTGAAGCAACACCAAAAATAAATAAATGGGACTTGAACAAGCTAAAAAGCTTTTACACACTAAGGGTACCACAGGTAAAGTGAACAGACAGCTTTGGGAAGGGGAGAAGACTTTTGCATGTTATGAATCTGACAAAGGCAGGATAACTAGAATATACAGAGAACTCAAATTAAACTATAAGAAAAGTACAAACAACTGTCTCTGTAGTGGGCAAGAGATTGAAAGGAAACATCCCTGAGGATGACAGATGAATGGCCAACAAACACATGAAAAGAATGCTCATCATCTTTAATCATGAGAGCAAAGCAAATCAAAACCACTCTAAGATATTACCTAACCCCAGCAAGATTAGCCCACATTACAAAGTTCCAAAACACCAGATATAAGTGTGGATGTGGAGAGAAGGGAACACTTCTACACCTCTGGTGGGATTGCAACCTAGCACATCCTTTTTGGAGAGAAGTATGGAGAATCCTCAAATATCTAAAAGTAGACCTTCCATTTGACCTTGCAATTCCATTATTAGGCATCTACCCAGAACAACAAAACTCATTATCCACAAAATACATTTGCAATAAAATATTTATGGCAGCTCAATTCATAATTGCCAAGTCGTGGAAGCAACCTAAGTGCCTATCATCTCGTGAATAGATCAACAAACTGTGGTATATGTATACCATGGAATATTATGAGCCACTAAAAAAGATGGAGACTTTACATCTTTTGCACTTACCTGGATAATGTTGTAATACATTTTTATTAGTTAAGTATCACAAGAATGGAAAAATAAATATCCAATGTACCCCATACAAATATGAAATTAATATATAAATAATTACATTCTCATAAGAGCAATAAAACATTAATATAGTCTAGCTCTGGGATAGAGAGATGCAGGAGGTGGGAGATGGGAGGACGTTTGGCAGCGTGGGAGGGCATGAGGCAGGATCTCACCTAATGTGCACATTGTGAGGCTGTATAACACGCCTCCTGGGTGAGGGGCTCTTCATATGGAACTTTACCCTAGAAGTGAGAACAATGTAACCTAAAAATTGTACCCGTATGTTTCAAAATAAGGAAGAAGAAAAATTTAGTCCTTAAAAAAAAAGAGAATAAAAAAGTTTCCTTTATGAGAATAAAAAAGAGATGTTTTAATTCATATTGTTAAATGATTGAAGTAATTTTCTTAAGAAGTACATCTAGATAGACACTGTCTGGGAATTTTAAAGTAACCTTTCTCAACTTCATATCAATGCAACTGAAAACCGTCTTAAAACCAAAATCTAAATGCTGATAACTATATTCATAATAATACATATTTTAGTTTTCTTGGTCAATAATTGATTTATAACCCAGATAATTCATTTAATAAAATTTTATTTTATTTCTAAATATAATACCTCATTAAAATAGATTCCACTTAAATTCATTATTATTGAGTTAAAATACCTTCCCTTTACTTTCCTAGTTTGGTGAAAATGCTAGATATATCATCAGTTTTATTTGTACATAAATGTCTTTAAGAAATTTGATTTATAAATTATATTACATAGGTGTCAATTATTTTTGAGATATTTAGTCTAGATATTAAAATTTCTGGGTTACCTTATTATGCAAATCTTCCATCTTGCCTGTAAATGTGAAACATTTTCCACTTGGATTTTATATAAGTGAATTTTTTTTCCTTCAGTTTCTAGAGGCGCTCAGTTATCTTGAGACTTTAGTGCCTGTCCTGACTTCCTTGTCCTTTACTAAACATAAAAATTACTTGTCATTTAATGCTTACTCCGATATGTAACCTGCATGGTCTTTGAGTTAGCAGGAGTGCGCTCCCTGTTCAGTACAGCTGATCTTTCCATTCTACCATTGAACATCTGTTTCACACTCTCCAGATTGTATTATCTGCTTTCTACTTTGCTTCTTGTCTTCTGAGAACAGAGAAACTAAAATGCATTTGCTACTTGCACACTCAAATAAATCAAAACTCTCATCATTGTTTTTATTTTTGGCTAATCACAAGAGGAATTTGATTCTCTGATTTTATAAAGCCCTTCTTTCTCTCTTTTGGCCATTTGCTGTTTTTCACCAGAGAATTTTGCCAGTTTCCATGGTCTTTCTCTGTTTTATGTTGATCTTGCAATCCCTATGCTTTTTATCATTTATCCTTCCTCACCCAGGATTCTGAACTTTTATTACTTACTGCACAAGTTGAGCCTGCTATAGGAAGTGCCACTTTATACTATTATAAGATGCTCTACTTCTTCACAGAATATGAACTTACTCATATTTTAAAAGAGAGTTAAAACAAGGCAGTGAACATTTGCAAAAAAAAAAAAAAAAAAAATAGTTCTACAGTTCTGAAATTATTTCTGTCAGAACACAGGTACAGTGTGTGCTGTAAACACTTTCCTATAACACAATATGCACTGAATTGCCACTTTTATTGCTCACAAATGGAAAAAAGAAATAATAGTTGAGGGGATGAAAATTACTGGCCGATTGTGTTGATTATATACATTTGCCATAGGGTATTCTGCATAGTGCCTGATGTGGAATCCACCCAACCATGTTATTCTAAAAGAGAAAGAAAAATTATAAAGCCACCATTTCCAATATCCTCTAAACTTTTAAAATAGAAATAAATAGATTATATAAATGTTTTTCTTAACCCTGATAAAATAAAATGTTCATAGCAGGGTGTCTGGTAACAAACTATCTCCTGAAATGCGACAGGACATTCCACATGCCTACTGGCCATTTAATTTAATGGGATTTTTATTAGTGTACACATACTAGTTATTTAAACCACAGGGGTCTTTGCAGGTATAGGCACAAAGAGAAAAGAAAAGAAAAACCAAAAGCTACAATCTCAGGGTTTTTTTTTTTTTTTAAATTAAATACTTACATTTTGTATTCATTTATTTAAATTACATTCCACCAACTTATTTCTTTGAAGCATTAGGTGAAATAACATTTCTTACCGGTGCAAACCAATAAACAATATAAGGGATTTGTTTTTAAATCATCCATTTCTTTCAATCCCAAAGATAGTACTGTTATAAATAATTCGCAACTGTATTTCATTTTAGCCTGACAACAGAGAACCCTAGGTAAACAGATATAAAATTTCTCTTTCCAAATCAAATTTATTTTTATATCTGCTATTGTATTTTACTTTTTGTGACTCATCTAATCCCAAATACATGCATTATAGTTAACATTATACATGTAATGCTATATTTAACACTCAAAATCTCTTCAATATGAATTTTAGAATGTGTAGATAAAGGTAATTGAGATTCTATTCAGCTTCATTTGAAATATCAATATGTTTTCGATGAGATAATCTAAAGAGTTTACATTACCATTAAATCAACATGTTAGTGATCCATTTTTTTTTAATTTTATTTTTATTATTTTTTATTTTATTCCTCAAACACTTCCTTAGAGTTTTGCATGTACATGTTTATGGTTTACTTGCACTAATTCTAGATCATTTAAAGCACTGGTCGCCAACTTTTTTGGCACCAGTGACCGCTTTCCTAGAGGACAATTTTTCCACAGACTGTGATGGTGTGGGGGGTATGGTTCTTGTAGGAGGCTTCAAGCAATTGATTGATTATGGTCTCTGTGCAGTCAAACCTCTCTGCTAATAATAACCAGTATTTGTGGTTGTTCCCCAGCACTGGCATCTCTTGCATGCACAGTTTTCCATAGGGTTTGGTTTGTGCCCAAAGAGAATTTAATGCCCAGCTCATCTGACAGGAAGCAGAGCTCTAGTGGTGATGCAAGAGAGGGAACAGATGTAAATACAGATCAAGCTTTGCTCACCAGCCACTCACCCTATGCTGTGTAATTAGTCAAAAATTGAAAGAATGAAAAGGTGAATTAAATAAATACACAGTCAATTTTTTTTCTTTTCTCTTAATTGTTGATTAAATAATTAGAACAAAAATATAAGTAAAATTGACGAAGTTGTTCACCAATCTGACCTAATTGTCATTTGTGAAGCACTCTGCACAAAACCCACATACCACATCTTGTTTTCTGCTTTTTTTTTTAATTTGATTTTATAAGTCACTTTATTAAGGTGTAGTTAACATGTAAAAGGATATAAAAATATTTAATAGATACAACTGCAGTGTGAGTATATACGTATAGTATCTACAACTAACTATACTGTGTTGTACACTTAAAATTTGCTAAGAAAATGGATCATAAGAGTTTTTATCACTACCACCACCACAATAATAATAATACTAATGAAGTTAACTAATGAGTGAGAGGAAACAATGGAATGGATGTTTATGTCCTTATGGGTAGTGTTGGTTTCATGAGTGGAGGGAGATTACACAGTTTAGACAAATGTAATGGAACATTTCTCATTATACAAGACATTGTCTGTCTATAAAACCAAGTCCAATGAATAAAAAACTTAAATCTATAAGAGTATGTTTTCTGATCACAAATGAGTTAAGTTAGATACTATGTCTAAAAGAGTAAATATTCTCTGGGAAAATCCCCAAGTATGTAGAAAGTAAATAACACATTCTCAAAAAAAAAAAAAAAAAAAAAGAAAGAAAGAAAGAAAAAAAAGAAGTCAAAATCAAAATTAGAACATTTCTGAACTATAAATTCATTTATATGATATATAATCATATGATATAAATACACAATAATTTCATTTATATGATAAATATTATTTTATCATATAAACCTTGGTGCCACCAAAGCATTGCATGTGTGGAAATTTATAACACTACAGTCCTCTACTAGAAATCTCAGAATCAGATTCTACCTTCAGAAATGAAAGTCAAAGAATAAATCAAACAACAAGTAGACAAAAAAATAAAATAATAAGATAGTATTGGAAATCAATGAAATACAAATCAGAAAAAAAATAGAGAAGAAATATTTGAAAGAAAGAAGTAAAACTATGTTCAGATTTAGTATGGATACCTGTGTAAACTATCTACTGGAATTTATTTTTAAAAGCAACTTGGACAAATATCTGATGTTACCAGGTTTTTAGGCTGCAAGACGAGACAAATCAATTGTGTTTCTATATACTAGCAAAAAAAATACCATCACTTAAAATAAAAATAACAGTCCCTCACGCTATTACATAAAACATATGACATATCTAGGGATAAAACTGACCAAGATGTCAAGACCTGTGCACAGTAAAATAAAATAAAAATTACTCAGATAAATTAAAGAAAATCTGTTTAAGTGGGGAAAAAGATCATGTACATGTGCAGAAACATTCAACACTATGATGACACCAATTCTCACAATTTAATCTATAGATTCACTCAATACAAATCAATATCCTACATGCTGTTCAGTTCACATTGCAAAGCTGAGTCTAAAATTCAGATGGAAATTAAAAGCTCCTATAAGAGGTAAAATGAAGAAGAAAATTGGAGAAATAACACCACCTACTTTCAAGGCATATTTTTTAATGCCACAGTTTTCAACAAATGTGGTATTGTTGTTAAGGCAGATAAACAGATTGATAGAATAGAAAATTGAGCCAAGAGGTAGAAATTATATATGTATATACATAATTTGTGTATATGCATGTATACATACATTAATGTGTGTATATATATAGTATATGTACATTTGTATATATATATATATATACATATACACACAGAAATGATTTCAACATAAATTTTAAGGCAATACAGTGGAGACATGAGAGGCTTCTCAAGAAGTTGAGGTAGAACAATTGGGTATTCAAAGACAAAATATAAGAGAATTTTCACTGATACGTTGAGCTCCATACAATAATTAAATCACATGGAATATCAACATAAGCATGAACATCAAAATTGTAAAACTTTGAGATTTAACATTTGTAGTAATAACTTTGTGTTAGGTGAACAATTCTTAATGAGGATATCAAAAATATGACCTAGAATAAAAACAAAAGATGATAAACTGAAATTCAAACATTAAAACTCTAGTCTTCTAAAGACACTGTAATGAGAATGAAAAGAAAAATGGTAAACTTAAAAGAATATAAAAAATAGATATAAGTAATGATTTGTGTACAGAATATATAAAGGACTTTCTAAACACTTCAGTAATAAACAGCAAACTAACAGTAACTGGCAAAACATAAAAACCGATGTTTGAGAAAAGAAGCTATATGGATGATGAGTATATAAAGATGCTTAACACTATCAATTCCTAAGGAAATATCAATGAAAACAAAATAAGATAACACTGCAGGCTTATTAGAATGTGTGTGTGTGTGTGTGTGATCACAAACTGATCACAAACAGTTCAAAATGGCAAAGATGGGAACACAGTATAGCAGGTCCCTAAAAACTTAAACACATGTCCACCAAATAATTAAGCCAACCCCTTCCTAACCAAATAGTTATAAATGCATATGTCCATACAAGGGTTAATACATACACAAATGTTTCTAGCCACTTTATTTTCAATATAATAACCAAAATCTGAAAACAACCCAAATGTTCACTAACAGATGAATGAATCAAAATATGGTGGTGTGTCCTTACAATGGAAAACTAGGCAATAAAAACAGGACATGAACTGTTGGAAACTGCAACAACATAGATGAATCTCAGAAATATTCTGAGGGAAATAAGTTAACCAGAAAAGAATAAATTTTCTCTTTAAATTCTATTTCTATAAACATCTCAAAAATTCAAGGTAATTTCTAGGGACAGAAAACAGGGCAGTGATTTTTTTTTTTTTTTTTTTTTTTTAATGGATGAGGGTGTAGGAATTATGGA
>CAUYPK010065592.1:0-46498 GCA_963574355.1 Loris lydekkerianus
GCCAGCGCCCTACCCATTAAGCTACAGGCGCCGCCCAAATATCACACATTTTTTATATAACTGAAGCTTGTTTTCTCTAGCACTAAAGTTAATTTTTCTTAGTCACATTAGTTGAAAATATTCACCAAAAATGTACCTAACTCCCGAATTAAATACAGGATAGCAAATATTTAATTTTATTTACAGTTAAGGTCATTAATATTCATGACTGTACTGTGTAACAGTTGGATCTGTTGTTCAAGTATGTTGTCTCCTCCTTCAGTGTCAGACTGGCCAGATGACTTACCTCTAGCAGTCCCTCGGCCTGTGTTACCATTTCTAGTGTTCTCTGAGCTGGGAAATCAAGTAATTAAGCAAAAATTTAAGGAACTAAATTACGACCTTAGTGAAGACTTGTTTCAAATGCTATTTTAAAGTCTTCAGCAGCAATTTTCATTTAGTCTTCATGTTCAGTCCTACCAAAAACTAACCTCCAGATGAGGAAAATGGTGGGGATTAAGGGAAGGTGATAATTGTGGCCTCTGACTGTTAGTAGCTTTATAAACTTAACTTTTTGTTTTCTGACTTTGTAGGGCTGCTGATCATACAATCTGTCTTAGGTATAGGTTATGGAGCTTTTGATTCTACGACCTGGAAATGCAATATGAAATTCTCAACTTATGTTCTCATAGGTTCCTTTGTAAAATCTACTCATCAAGTTTGTTTTGGTTCAATCCTGGCTGCTGATTTCTTCCTAAACCTTTAAGGTGTCCCAGAAGTAACCCCTAAAGTTGCCATATGTAGGGAAGATGGGAAGTTGTCAAACATATCTTTATTTATAAAAATATTTATATCTTTATTTATAAAAATAAATATGAAATTTTACAAAGAGGTAACCAACACATAGAGAATATTTTATAAATACTGTATTTTATAAAATTTTATAATGTTTTTGTAAATAAAGGTACATTTAGCTACAACTTCCCATTTTCCCCCCTATGCATTGCAACTTTAGGGGTGACTTTTGGGACACACTGTAGAAGAGAATGTAGGTTAAATAAGAAAACCAGAGTGTCTTCCCCTTTGATTGGTATACAGGTCCGCCAGAAAATTTGACTAGGTTTTCGCAGTCTCTACAAGTTTAGGAACTAGTGATATAATAAATGTAAAGAAACTCATGAAACAAATGTTTGTGTTGTATATTTATGTGTTAAAACTTAAGAAATACATTAAAATGGATTTTGGGAGGTTCTTCCTCATTTCTGCCTTTTTTCTAATTTAAAAATATGTACATTTTAAAACTTAATATTCCTGGAATACTTTCAGATTTTAAGCCCATAAGAAAAGTAGGTAACACCAACCAAGATTGAGCAAATACTTTCAAACATGACAAATTTTTTTTTTTATAAATACACTGTCCTGGTAATATAGGCCAGATTCTTGCCCATTTTCCAGTTATATCTTAAAAAAACTCTTCTTGCTTACGTAACCCAGGTGATGCTATCATATAATCTAGATCAGGGGTCCTCAAACTGCAGCCCGCAGGCCACATGAGGCGGTATGATTGTATTTGTTCTCGTTTTCTTTCTTTACTTCAAAATAAGATATGTGCAGTGTGCATAGGAATTTGTTCATAGTTTTGTTTTTTTTTTTTAAACTATAGTCCGGCCCTCCAACGGTCTGAGGGACAGTGAACTGGCCCCCTGTTTAAAAAGTTTGAGGACCCCTGGATCAATTAGTCTAATAACAGTAATTTAGCAGTAGAAGAACTTTCCCTCAAAATTCAACATCTTAAGTCAGGGAATAAGTCTTCGAGAGGACAAAATCTCAACCCTTTAAATTTACTGTGTTCTTTAAACCTTTCTTAACTATCTTTGTTCTATGGATCATTTTCTTCCCAAGTAAACTGATTATGCTGAGTCTAAGTTAAATTTCCTTAGCCACTTAGATTATTATGATCAATTAATTATATGTGTCAGAAGGACAGACATTTGACTGTTTGAAGCCACCTCAGAAATACACTGAAACTTAAGAAATGAGATTTGCTCATATATTTTACCTTTTTAAATATAAAATCTAGATTATACAGAAAAATGACTTTCTAAATTTTATAACATGGTGACTTTCTTCACAATTACATATTAAATTTTGCTCAAACCTAGAAAACTAAACCTTAACCTTAATAAGATCATGTATTATTTTTTATTCAGTATACTTAGCATTAGAACATTATTTTCACTTCATTCTCAAACTTCCTGGCACCTTAATCTGCAACCTAGCTTTCTTGCTTAAACCTTATACATAAATAGTACCATTTATTAGCTTTTCTGCCATTTCTACTAAAAGGCATTAAATTGTATTTTCACATTCATAGATTTGCACAGATCTAGCCTGGTTTACTTACGAAATTCATTTATTTTTGATTTGCTATAGTTACT
Source organism: Loris lydekkerianus (assembly GCA_963574355.1). Lineage (NCBI taxonomy): Eukaryota > Metazoa > Chordata > Mammalia > Primates > Lorisidae > Loris > Loris lydekkerianus. The sequence continues at coordinate 2,418 of CAUYPK010065592.1, forward strand.
CCTATTAATCAAAGCTTTTTGTACTCAACAAAGCAGAATAGTAAATAGTGCAAATGTAACATTGGAACAGTTTGGTTTTCCTTAATGCCTTCCAGAAGAAGAACATGGATTCTTTTCTTCTCCCAGGACTTTTTTTGAGCTTCATACTAGCTTCTAGATGAAGTTTACTTTAGCCCTGCTAAAACACCATCTTTTCTGGGTTTTTATTTTTCTTCAGAGTATTATGGGGTTACAGATAAACATTTTTGGTTACATGATCACTTTAATAATCCTTGAGTTATGGTTCTAAGTATGCCCATCATCCAGGTAATATTCACTGTACCCATTAGATAGATTTTCATCCATCCTCTTCTTCCCTGCTCACCTTAGTTGATTTCTGTTGAGTTTTACTTCCCTCTATGGACATGTGTGTTCATTGGTTAGTTTCAATTTAATAATGAATACTTGTGGTGTTTGTTGTTCATTCTTTAGGTAATTCACTTAGGAAAACGGTGTCCAGTTCCATCCAAATTATTGCAAAAAGCATTAAGTCATCCTTCATGGCTGAGTAGTACTCCATCGTGGATATACCCCACATTTTGTTAATCCATTCATGAATTGATGAGCACTTGAGTTGGTTCCACATCTTTGCAATTTTGAAGTGTGCAGCTATAAACATTCAAGTGCAGGTGTCTTTTATCTATCTTGAATTAATTGTTGTGATTAGTAAGAGACATGGATAGATATGGATCCTGTTTTATTCTGCTGCATGTGGCTGTCTGATTTTCCTGAGATTTCTTTCTCCCATGTATATTGTTTGCTTTGTCAAAGATCAGTTGGCTGTATGTGGATGTTTTCTTTCTGAGTTTTCTGTTCTGTACCATTGGTCTGTGTCTATATTTTTTTGTCCTAAAATATTAATCCTGGAGAATGTTCCTTATGCTGATAAGAAGAATATATATTCAATAGTGGGGGTAATGTTCTATAAATGTCTCTTCGACCCCTTTGTTCTAGAGTCCCATTCATATCCCTTGTTCATTTCTGCTTGGATGATCTGTCCAGTTCTGTCAGTGGGGTGTTGAAATCTTCAGCTGTTATGATGATGCTGTTTATCTCTTTGCTTAGCTCTAGCAGGGTTTGCTTTATGAATCTGAGCACTCCTGAGTCAGGTACATAAATATTTAGGATTTTTATGTCTTGTCGAATTATTCCCTTTACCATTATATAATGATCATCATTGTCTCTCTTTACTACTGTTGATTTAAAGTCAGTTTTATCTTTTATGAGAATGGCTACAAATTCTTTATCTCTCTTTTTTTTTTTTTTTTTTTTTTTTTTTTTGCTGAGAAGTCAGCAGACTCTTTATTACTGTGAGGGACAGGGCTCAGGGGCTCTTGGTGTGATGTGTAGCTCTTCCTCCTCACTCTCACCGGCTTCTAGCTGTGCAGGATGGTACTGGCCCTGCGGATGGCAGCCACATGCAGGTCCAGCAGCCACACATAGGTCCCACCTGATACTGCTGAGGGTGGCCCTGGCATTCTTGTTGATGATGGTCCACACTAGGAGGTGGCAGGCTTCTGCTGTTGGGATCTCCACTTCAAGACCACCACAACCCATTTGCCATCAGTGGCAGTTCAATGTCTATGGTTTTGTGGTGTATCAGCCCATTGTAGCAGAAGGAGTTACAGGCCTTGGGATTATTAGGCTCAGTGCTGTACACCATCATCCACTGCAGGTGTGCAGACATGGTGGCAGCTTCCTTCCAAGGAGTGCCCAGAGACAGAAAGAGCTACACATAGTTTCTTTTGGTTTCCACTTAAATGGAATATTTTTTTTTTTTCCATCCCTTAACCTTGAGTCTGTAAGATTCCTTGTGGGTTAGATGTTTTGTGGAGACAGCAGATACTTGTATTTCTTTGTTCATTCAGCCAGCCTGTGTCTCTTAAGTGGGGATTTCAAACCATTCACTGATCGATAGAATTGATATGTGGACGCTTTTCTGTTCATCCTGGTAGTACTTTGCTTTGTTTGACCTCTTGTACTGTTTTATATGAGAATGTGAGCTTTAGCTTTTGAGTGCTTTTACACTGGTGAGTTACCACTGTGCTAATCCATGTGTAATGCAGTTCTGAGTATTTCCTGCAGGGTGGGTCTGGTCCTGACATTCTCTCAGTGTTTGCTTATCTGGAAAAGTCTTTGTTTCTCCTTTATTCATGAAACTTAGTTTTGCAGGATACAAAATTCTAGGTTGGCAGTTTTTGTGTTGAAAACGGGGCCACAATCCGTTCTGGATTGTAAAGTCTCCATTGAGAAGTCTGTAGTTAACCTCATAAGTTTTCCTTTATAAGTTGCTTATTTTTACCTTGCACTTGGCAGGAGTTCCTCCTGGTTGACTGTGTACAGTCTGATGATTGTATTTCTTGGTGGTTGCCTCTTTTCCATTAATCTCCCAGGTGTTTGTTGAGCTTCTTATTTCCTAGATGGCTAAATCTTTAGCAAGACCAAGAAAGTTTTCTTCAATTATTCCTTCAAATAGGTTTCCCACGCCTGGCCAAAAACTGTAAAAATACAAAAATAGGTTTTCCAGCCGTTGTGCGTTTTTCTCTTCATCCTCAGGGATGCCAGTGATTCTTATATTTGGCCATTTTACATATTTTTTGTAGGCTGTGTTTATTCCTCTTCATTCTTTGTTATTTATTTTTGACTGAGTAACTTAATTCCAGAGTTGTCTTTAAGCTCTGAAATTCTTTCTTCTGCCTGGTCTAGTCTATTCTTAAAGCTTTCCACAGTGGTATTTCCTTAAATGAATTTGTTATTTCCAAAAGTTCTATTTTTTTTAAATATGTGTGTGTGAATATTGAATGAATGACTTCAATATTAATTCAATTAAATGAATGAATATTTTTCATTCATTTCCTGAGTTGTTTTGCTGGTTTCTTTGAGTTGTTTTTCCATTTTCCTTTGGATTTCAGTGAGCTTCCTTGCAATCCATATTTGGAATTATTTTATCTCTCATTTAATGTTTTCATTTTGGTTTGTATCTCTCTTGTTAGAGAGCTGATGTTTCCTTGTGGGGAGTCCTTTCATTATGATTTTTCATACTTTCAGAGTTCTTTTGTAGGTTCCTTCTCATCTGAAGTAGCTGTTGCTTCTTATTTTTGGATTTTCTTTTGTTTACACAAGATGGGACTTCACACACAAACATATGTGTGTTTATAGCATATGCTAGGTAAGAACCTTTGGCTTTGTTTGTGGGTGCTTTCATGGCAATCTAGGTTCTGGATAGCTGTCTTGATTCTAGATAGCCTTAGTGTGGTGCTTTTCTCACTGTTAACTGTTTGTAGGCCATAGTGGAGCTGTGCTAAGTGTGTGGGCAGAATCCCTGTCTCTCTTTGATGAGAGAGGATGGAGGTCTTAGAGATCCTTTTTCTCTTTCCCAGCCTTGTGGTCTTCTTAGCAGTGTGAATTTTATCCCAAGAAGTGGTTCTGAATAGGAAACCATGGAGGTGGTAGGCAAGAGCTTGGAATTAAGACAGGGAGTTATTGCATTTATATGCTCACCAAGCCTATAAATCGTTCCTAGGGATGTTACATCAACTGTGGGGTCTAGCAGGTGACTAAGCAGAGGCTGCATGACCCAGCTGGCAGCCCCCGCAGTGGCAGCAGCTGCACTGTGGGCTCACGAGTCCCCAGCATTGGTGGCAGCTCGCTGCTGCTGCTCCCTATTCTGGTATTACTCAAGTAAATTTAATTTCAATTCTTGACTTACTGAGCAATTCAAGCTTATTTCCATAAATCTAGTCATGTAATCATTTGCTAGTTCCTTCTGCCAGATTTGTTTCCTGTGGGATACTATAGCACCTGATTATGTACTTTGCTGCTCCTTCCTTGTTGACTGGCTCACCAGGTTGACTATTGCCACAAAAGGTTGAAAGAGAGGCTCAGATCTTGTTTATGTGCTTATTGTATTTTGGAAAGATTATAAATAATTTGCATGGGGGGAAAGCTATTCAAGCTGGAGTAGTAAAAATATCATTGTAATGACATTGTCACCAATGAAGATTCCCTGTGGAATAAGCTGATTACTTTGAATGGGATATGAGGTTTATTTTCTCCTCCCCACATATTACCAACCAACTCTGGCTAAAGGCTTGAGATGATTTTTGCCAATATTTCATACTTTTAGGTCTTGTTAATTTTCCAATAAACTTTTTTGTCCCAGTGCTAAGCTGGTATCAGGTGGTATATTATCCTTTCCCAACTCCAAAGTCCATGATTTCACCTTAGTAACTTAGCAGCCATGATGGGAGTATTATACCACAAAAGTCTGGAAGTGAGACTTTTTGTTGGAAAATAGTTTACCAATACAACACGGATTTAAAGTCAGCCACAACTTTAGAAGAACTTTTTAAAACCCTAAATAATTCTGCTTATGGTATATATTATGCATAGTTTAGAAAGGAAATTTTAAAGAAAGATATTTAGAGTGTTCAAAGAAATCCTTTGAAGGGACCTAAGAACTCTTAACTCCCTACCAACAAGTGTTTGGTAACTAAACACAAAAGGTAAAAATCCTGTGGCTTTACCCTAAATCTAAAGTCTCTTGCATTTGAGATTGAAGGCTATCTTTAACTCCAAAGTAAAAAACAATAGTAATAACTGAGAGTGTTTTACATTAATATTATTTTATACTTGCTAAATAGTAGTAATCTTAAAACTTTGCAAAATGTTAAAGTTTACCAAAATTAATAGTAGAAAATACATGAAAATATGTTGACAGTCCCATACTTTGTCTAGGCTCCTTTGAATATATCATTAAGCTTTGGCACTAATATTAATAGAGTCTCTTGAGTAAGGTACTGGTAAATAATCTGTTCTTTTGAGAGTGAGTAGTATAGAAAAGCTAAAGTATAGAAACCAGGAACCAATTTAGGTATAAGCAAAATGAGGGAATTGCCAAATTTTAAATTGGGCTTTGATTGGGGAATTTTTTAACTATCTAAACAAATGTAAATAACATAGACTGAGTCTTCTAATGAGATTCTAAAACTGTGTTCTAATTTAAGTCTGAACAGGAATTAAGAATAAGTCAAAGTGAATTTGATCGCCAAGCAGAGATTACCAGGCTTCTGCTAGAGGGAATTAGCAGTACACACGTAAGTGTTTATTTATTGGAAATTCATTTAAAACAAAAGTCTTAAGGCAATTTGGGGAGGAAAAATTTAATTTACTTTTTTTCAGTTATATATCAAGAAAATTTAAATTCTGTCATTTTCCAAGATATGTAAAGAAATATTTTAAATTTTTGTTAAACCTCATCACCTATTTCTCCATCCTTATCATATCCACTTGTTGATATTTACTCAGTAAGCAATTTGTTATTATGCTGAGATCAGTCTTAAGCCTTGTAGTAAGATGCTAATACTGGTGATTCTCCTACAATACAGTGTTGTGCTGTCACCCCTTTGCATTTGCCACTTTAAGCTGATTGATTACAGAACTAAAAACTGACTGTAACTTTCTTTCACAGGCCCATCACCTTCGCTGTCTGCATGACTTTGTAGAAGCCCAGATGACTTATTATGCCCAGTGTTACCAATACATGTTAGACCTCCAGAAACAACTGGGAAGGTGATAATTTACTTTTCACATATAATACTCTTGAAAACAGAAATTGCTCTGCTTTTTGTATGTGAACTAATAGTAAGGATGAAGATTAGAATGAAAAGCTTTTTAGAATTATATTTATTTTTCTTTTTTTAGGCAAGTAATTGTCAGACTTTTGAAGTCACAAAACAGTTGGCACTGTCTGGCATGGAAGGATGTTAACAGAGATGATAATTTAAGTGAATATATCTTTTTAGTGTTCCTTAAAGTGTTTGAGTTCACCTTTCTCTTGCTGCTAAATACTTTTTGCTGTTGGTCATGGAAAATCCAGTTGCATTGACACTTAGGTTTTCTGCAAGATAAACTAATTTGTACTTATTAATTCCTCACAATATTGAAATATTGAACTTTTTGAATATTGAACTTTTGAATATTGAAAAGTTCAATATTGTGAACTTTTTTCTGAAAAAATATTTTAGAATATTCTATAAACTTCACATCTGGATGTAGACTTCACATCAGCTAATCTGTGATTATTTTGAGTATAACAATATACATTAAGGAAAAATGATAGTATGTAAGGCACATAGCTCAATTCATCAATTATTTGTTGACTCTCTGCAATGTGCCAAGCACCTTTTTACATTCCAGGATTATGTTAGTAAACAAAACAGGGAAAGATATTTGCCTTTATGGAGCTGACACTGTAAGGTGCCATTAGAAATAAGATTATATACACTAAGCATATGTGGTCTCTATTCTCACAACACTTAGTCTAGGTATAAATAGTAGCCATTGGTGGATAGACCATGTGAGCGGGAAGATAAAAGTACAGAGTATTTGTGACTTAGTTACCTCTAACAAAGTTTTGCCAGATGAAATTATTTTAGTAGGAATAATCTAGATGAAGAAAGGAACACAGCTGAACATTTTCCAAGCAGAGGAAGAACATGTATATAAAAAGCCTCAAGGAAAGCGAGAGTAGTATGGGGAGTCCAGGGGCCTGACAGTGGTTCATTCTTGTTAGAGCATAGTGTTCACATTAAGAGTGGAACGGTAGCTGAGACTAGAGGAGCTAGCAGGCTCATACTATGTGTGGCCTTTAAAGTAAGTTGTGGTAAGGAGTTTGGGATTTATATAGTGAGAAACCATTAAAGCAAGGAAGCAATATGTGACATTTGAAGGTGGAGGATCTTGTTTAAAGAAATAAGATAAAAAGGCTCAACGCCTGTAGCACAGTGGTTACAGCGCCAGCCACATACACTGAGGGTGGCGGGATTGAACTGGCCCAGGCCAGCTGAACAACAATGACATCTGCAACAAAAAATAGCCAGGCATTTTGGCAGGCGCCTATAGTCTCAGCTACTTGGGAGACTGAGGCAAGAGAATCACTTAAGGCCAAGAATTGGAGGTTGCTGTGAGCTATGACACCAGGGCACCAAGGGTGACATAGTGAGACTCTGTCTTCAAAGAAAAAGTAAAAAATAGTTACTTTGCTGTTCCTTTCTGCACATTAATCCTTCAAAACTAGGCCTAAAACAAAATGAGGCACATCTACAAAACCAATTTTGGGTCTTAAAAATGAGTTACAGCCTAGTGGTATTAGTTATTTTAATAGAATTTACAGAAGAATTTACATTTGTATATATTATAGGTTTTGTTAGTGATGTTACTATCTGAAGGCAGAACACTGCTTTCCACATTCTTACGACTATTTTAAGCCTAGGAAGCCTTAGTACTTCCTTTCCACTTGTCCTGAAACTCTGGGAGTACACCAAAGGTATTACTCTTGGTACCATTCATATTTGCATTATGCTTAAAGCCACACAATGCTTGAAACTCAGGCATTCTAGCAAAATCTAGGTATTACTGCATTTGAGGATAAGCTCCAACATTACAGAGTAAAACCAGTGCTTTTCTTATAGAGAAAAAAGTCTAGCAGCTCTAACTTATCTCTTTGCCCTCAAAAAATCATATTGCTGCTGAGGACCAATGACAGTGAGGGAAATTTCAACTCTTTAATTTGTTGTAAATTATCTTGTTCAGAAAGTTCATAGAAATATTCAAATGCATAACTCTATAATTCATCCAGATCCACACCAGTAAATTCAAAAGCAATTTATGAAGAGTAGAGCCAGGTTGTATTGTTAATAGTTGTAATAACAGTACCAACAAGTAGCAGTAGTAATGAATAACAGCCATCACTTCTGTAGGGCTTACGGTGTGCCCAGGCCTTCCCTCAGATACCTCAAATGTGTGACTAACTTTATAATCCTCACCACCAAATGAGGTAGGTATTATTATTATCATTATTATTCAGATTTTGAAAATGAGGAAACAACTACTCATCACAAGATTAGTAAATGTATTTTAATAAATGGAAGGCTTTTACGTATCAACTTACAGTGGCTTGACATTATAGTAATATGAGTAATTTCTACAGTTTTTTTTAATGTATCAGTAAAAGTTCTTAGAAGATGAATATGGCCTTGCAATTTTTTTTTTTAAGTCTTTACAAAACTGACTTAGGTAGACTTCAGTGGCTAAGCAAAGACTAATTATCCTAATTATGAGTAAAATTGCATGGTATAAAAAAGCCATGTGTATACATACATTTAAACTAAAAGAGAACTTATTTTTTTATCTTCAGAAATGTACATGTACATATTTAAGCATGCAAAGGAACAAAGTTCACTGAGAAAAGGATGCTAGGAAATGCATTCTTAAATTTAGAGTTTAAAACCTGAATGAGAAATTATTTTTATTATTAAAAACCCTTTATCCAAGAAACATCTGCTTTTAATTGTTAAAAGGCACCGTTCTAGGCATGGAGGATAGGATACACTTAAAACAACGAAAATTCCTGCCTTCATGGAACCTGCATTCTATTTGGAGGTAGGAGAGGAAAATCAAAATATATGTAAGTTATATAGTATATTAGAAAGTCATTAATGCTACAGAGAAAAGCATGTCAGGGAAGTACCTTAGTGGGATAGAGAAAGATGTGAAAAAGCAAAGCATGTGGCCATCTGAGAGCTGCCCCACAAGAGGAAATGGCAAGGACACAAACTCTGAAGCAGGAACAAAGCTGGCGTGTTGCAGAACAGAGAGGAGGGGAAATGAGTGGAGGAAACATGCAGGGCTTCTGTGTTTAGAGTTTGGACTTTTTACTCAGAGATGTAAAAAGTGTTAAAAGCCACTGTGTTTAGAATTTGGTCTTTACTCAGAGATGATGAGCGGTTGGAAAATTTTCAGTTGAAGAGTGAAATAATTTGATTTTAGGCTTTAATAGGATCATTCCAACTGCTGTGTTGAGGATAGATGTAAATGGGCATGGATGGAAACCAACAAACCTGTTTTAAACTTAATGCAATGATTTAATCAGTAATCCAGTTAGAAGATGATGGTGGTTTGGGTCTGGGTGATTATGGTAGATGTGATGGAAGTGGCCAGACCCTGGGGCATATTTGAAGGCTGGAGCCAACAGAATATGGTAGATCTGATAGAAGTGGCCAGACCCTGGGCATATTTGAAGGCTGGAGCCAACAGAATATGGTAGATCTGATAGAAGTGGCCAGACCCTGGGCATATTTGAAGGCTGGAGCCAACAGAATATGGTAGATGTGATGGAAGTGGCCAGACCCTGGGTGTATTTTTAAAGTTGAGCCAGCAGGATATGGTAAATGTGATGGAAGCAGCCAGATCCTGGGCATATTTTAAAGCTGGAGCTACATAGGATAAACTATGTGAATATAGGATTTGAGTTAAGATCGCTTCTCGGCCTTTTGGCTAAGGTCAAGTGTAGGATTTGAGTTAAGAATTACTGCAAGTTTTTGGCCCAAGTAATTGGAAGAGCGGAGTGGTGATTATTAAAACAGGGAACGCCACGAAAGGGGATGGGAATGAGGAAAGCAGTGAGGTATATCAAAAGCCTAGTTTTAGACACGTTATGTTTGAGATGTCTAAGCATTTAAAGTGGAGGTATCCAGATTTAGGATATCTGTGTCTGGAGTGTGGGGACAGGAGTGAATTAGAGAGTCTTTAGCATATCAAAGATATTTGACTCTATGAGACTACATGAATCACCAAAGGAGTAAGTATAGAGAAAAGAAGATGACCCAGGACTGAGCCCTGAAGTACTCCACCAAGGAAAGCTGAGGAACCAGGCAAGGAGAACGGTAGGGAGTGAGGTATTGTGTAAACCTAAACCGAGAGTGGCCTGGAAGTGAAATGAAGTCAAGTAAGTGAAGAAGGTCTGTGAAAATGGAAGGGAGTGGTCGCTGGATCGGTCCAGTGAGTTAGAAGACCGAATTGACCATTGGATTGGAAACATTGAAGTCATTGCAGACCTTGATAAGCATATTTTTGGAAAAACATTAGGAGCAAAGTGTGTAACTTAAGAGACTTGTGCTAGAATAAAGAGAAACAGAAATGAGCAATAGCCAAGGGAGAAAGTAGAGTCGAGCAATTTTTTGTTTTTTAAGATAGAAATAAGAGCGTATTTGTAAGCTGATGAGAATGGTAGAATAGATGGAGAAATTATGATAATGTGAGAGAGAAAGAAAAAAAATGTTAGAATGATGTCCTTGAGGCAAAGGAGATGAGATTTTCTGTTCACTGGGAGAATAGCCTCAGGAGCAAAGACAACTTACCTGTCATAAAAAGGAAGATAACAAAAGCATGGAGTTTCCTGGTTTTTCTTTTTTCCTCTCAGTTAAAATCAAGTAGCTCATCATCTGAGTGTAATGGTTAGGGAGAATTCCTGGAATTTTGAGATGGATGAGAGTGAGACAGTATGAAATAGTCATCAGGAGAATGGGAAATAAAAGTGAATGAACTAGAAAAATGTTGTAGAATAGCCAGGCAGCATTATGGACCTCTTGAGGGTCCTAGTCATAAAGTGAATGTAAAACCAAACAGCAAGGATTTCTGTTTTTCTCCTGTCACAGTAGATGCATGGACACTGAGTAGGTAAATAGGGAAGTTTTTACCAATGAGTACACTGAAGTATGGGACATAAAAGATGAAGACGAAGGGAGTAATTGTAATAATCAACTGTGGACATGAAACAGAGTCATAGGTCCTGGTAGGCTTGTTTAAATGAGAGTACTAGAAAGAAAAAGTTGATGGTTAGAGAATAGGATGGTGAAAATTAACGATTACTGGAGGATTGTAGTTAGTGAAGTTGACAGGGTCTAGATGTAACCAGGGGAATGGGTGGCTAAAGTAGGATCAGGGAGAGACTCACTAGAAGAGTCTATGCATTTAAGGGGCCAGAGTGTTAGAAAAATTGTCTGTGTAATCACCAAGAATTAAGAAGAATACAGTGTCAGTAAGCTAGGAGTTAAAATCTAGAAATGAAGAAGAGGGAATGTGGCATCTGTAAGTGATCGCAGCAAGAGATAGTGGATAGTTCATAGTCAAGTAACATGAAATTGAAAGATTGGATAGAAGTGATTAGGGAAAACAGTCTAAAAGTGGAATGAGAAACATGGGACTCCTACTTCATTCACCTCCAGGTTCAATGGTAAAAAGGGAGATAGGAGATAAACACTAGCATAAAGAAGTAAAGAGAAGGTTTAAAGATACAGGGAATTTTGCTGTTGGCTGATTTCCAGGTGGCACAATGGTCATAAAGAGAAAAGGGGAATTTTATTTTCTAGAGGGATGCATTTCATCCAGCTGCTTGTGTGAGAGGCCTTTTATATTTTAACTAATGGATTTATTAAAATAGAAATATAAATGTTTATAAATAAATTCGAACCTTAGAAATGGTTGAATTAGAATCATTATAGGCCAGCAACAATATTCTCTATTGTTTTCCATTTAGTATTATTGGAGAAATAGCCTTAAATTGAAAATTCAAATTGTTTATTCACATTGGTCACAAGATTCACTGATTGCTAGTAAAAGATTTTTTTCTGAAAATAGAATAAAATGAACTGGTGAAATTGGACCCATTCTCCCCTTGAGTCTTCTGTTTCATTATGATAATCATCCTTCATAACTTATTATTTGAATGTTTATCTCCTGACTTGTCTATTTAAAGGGAATGGCTTTTTGTTTGGTTTTGTATTGTTTTGAGACAGAGTCACCCTCTATTGCCCCAGCTAAAGTGCAGTGGCATCATTGTACCTCACAGCAACCTCAAACTCTTAGGCTCAAGTGATCCTCCTGCCTCAGCCTCCTGAGTAGCTGGGACTAGAGGCACTCGCCACCACACCCAGCTAATTTGTTCTATTTGTAGTGGAGACAGGGTCATGATCTTGCCCAGGCTGGTCTCAAACTCCTGACCTCGTGATTTTCTTGCCTTAGCCTCCCAGAGAGCTAGAATTATAGGTGTGAATCACCATGTTTGGCTGTCATTTCATCTTTATGTCTTCTGCTGTGGTATTAATGCTGAACATACAGATACTCAATAAATATTTGCCATTTGATTGAATAGGAAAATGTGGACTGGTTTTGATATTTCTCAAGGAATTAATTTGAGAAAGTTTCATTCTTGAAGTAGTATCTAAGTTTTTATTGATTTTTTTATTTAACAATTCATAAAGAGAGGAAAATACTAATAATACTGAAATTAGCCATTATGTCTTTTCTAAACTTTTAGTTAACTATTCTAAGAACAGCTTTGAAATAGTCTTTCAAGGATTTAAGATTTGATTACCCAGTGAATTGTCTCTGGTATAATTGAGCCAGTAGGGGAAAGGAAGATGGCACTTCGTCATTAAAGTATTATAAACACCTGTAAATCTTTTTCCAGCATGGAAGTTGGTGAAAAGTAAACAGTACCGCTAAATGGTGTTACTGAGGAACTTTAATCACTTCAAAGTAAATAATTGGTTTTCTTTTCAACAGTTTTCCATCCAATTATCTTTGTAACAACAATCAAAATTCTGCGACACCTGCACCATCTGTTTTACCAAATGTGATTGGTTCTTCTGCCATGGCTTCAACAAGTGGCCTAGTAATCACCTCTCCTCCTTCCACCCTCAGTGATGTTAAGGAGTATAGTGGCAGCAGGAAGGCCAGGGTTCTCTATGATTATGATGCTGCAAACAGTACTGAATTATCACTTCTGGCAGATGAGGTGAGTAATGTGGGTATGAGTAGAAAAGTATATCACAAACTGACATACCTTCTAATATAACAAATGCAAATTCTTCATTAGTTTATCATGAATCATAGATTTCAGATGGGTATATTAACATTTTATAAAATTCTAATGCAGTAGAATAATAAATCACAGAAGTATTTAAAACTTAACTGCTAAATAATTTGAAGGCGTATAGTAGTGCCTCCTATAAAATCTTTTCTCTTTCAGCAAAGTTAATATTTAAAGTTCTTTGGTAATTTATAATGCAAATCTGATTTTTTTGTGTGTTTATTTTTAATGTAGTTAACAACTGGAAATATTTTCTTTTGTAGGTGATCACTGTGTTCAGTGTCATTGGAATGGATTCAGACTGGCTAATGGGGGAAAGAGGAAATCAGAAGGGCAAGGTGCCAATTACCTATTTAGAACTGCTAAATTAAATAGGTGGACTGTGGAAAGATTACTCATCATGACATTGTATTTATATACAATTAACTCTAAAGCAGGTTTAAGTATCTTCCATGTTAATGTCTTAAAAGACTGAAAAGAAAATACCAGCTATCAGAAGTTGGCCTTTCTGCCAATAAAGTTGCATGATAAGTATTTCATTACAGAATTTGTTAGAGCTTTCATGCCAAGGATGTTTTCTTACAAAATTTTCTTTTTACTGAAGTTTCACTAATAAGCAGCTTCTACTTTTGAGCCTCGACTTAAAGTAGAAGAACTGTTTTCTACTGAATTTTTCATTAACAGCAAGCTTTTTCTTTTATGTAAAATAAATCTATTGTGAATTGATATCAGTGACTCATTTATTAGGTATAATTAATAGCCAAAGAATAAAATTAAAACTTGTTTTAAACTTTTGGTTTAAAAGCTCCAGGAATATAAACCTCTTTTTTGAAGAATAGACTTTCTAAATTCTTCCATCAACAGAAATCCCATGTTTACCTTGTTTTCCAACAGAAATCAAATGATTTCACTGCTATGTTTTGATGAATTATTTTGGTTTTTTTGTTGTTTAAAACTACTGATTTCATTTAAATTTAAGAAGAACTAGATTTTGAAAAGTATTACCATATTTCTCTGATAAATTTATAGTTAAGGTTCTAAAACATCTGGTACAAATGCAGTTCACTAAATATGTTTTTAAGATTATTTGAGTGACACAATTTAATGCATAGTCAGAATTAGATCGATTAAGAATATACTTCAGTAAAGAGGCATTGTTCTTAACAACAAATCTATATAAAAATATGAATTAATGTAGTTACATTCATCATAAAGTAAATTATACACAAAACAAAATAAAGTTTTGATTTCTCTGAGCTTACTATTAAAATATTAAACTTACTAATAAAATATCTTGGTCAGGATCACTGGTTAATAAAACACATTAATGAAATGATTAGTGATACATTTGAAGCCAGAAAATTGCTATTTGAGCCATTGCCATTAGTCAGCAAAATGGCAGATTATTTTTCATTTTAAGCCTTCTGTTCTCATTCTCATTTGTTCATTCAGCAAACATTTGTTGAGGGCCAGGTACTATACTGACCGACTACGAATACTTTCCCTGACCAAGATATCCATTGTCCTTACCACTGCAGGAACTTAAAGACCAGTAAAGAAAACAGAAAAATAAAGGAATGGTTGTCCTACAGGATCAGTACTATTGTAGAAGAAATATAGGATGCTGCATTTGGGAGTCACCTAACAGATTTGGGGAATGAGAGATGGTTTGAGGAGTAAGAAGTCAGACAGAGGGAAAGAGATGTTGCCAGGATTGTAACAAGATAGCATAGCATATTGTGACAACTAAAAGTGATTTGCTCTGGCCTGAGGATGAAGTACGAACATGAATTTCATTTATTCGGGAAATATTAATTTATCAAAATATGTTTTGGTACTTTACAGAAAAGATAAATACTTAAACATTTTTAAATATCCTTTTGTGTTAAGAGTTCCTAATATGTTAACAATTTATTAATAATTCATGGCCCAAACTTTACTATAGTTGTTACCCTTTTATTTCTGTTCTATGAGACGAAAATTCTTCTACAATTGTAGTAGTTGTATGAGACATTTAGACTCTTCACTGTGAATTGCCATATTCTTAACTCGAAAAGCTGCTCACGCAGGTGAGTTTTTATAGAACCAAGAGAATGAAGCTATTTTTGCCCTCTTGGAGGAGGAGTTCTATAGCCTAGTGTACCATTGATCCTGATTTAGGCTTTGAAAGATTGTACCAAAATTTCAGGTCATCTTAAACAGCAACTATAAATTGGATTTATGGGAAGAACGAGTAATAAATGGTAAAGAGTAATGGAGTAAAATAGTCCTGGATTCAGATCCAGTCTTCCTCACATACTAAGTCTCTTCGAGCGTCAACTCAGATGTATAACTGCCATTTCCTTACTAGTAAAATATTAATTATTCTACCTTAGGGTGGTTGTAGAGTTATATAGCATATCTCATCTTGTATTTCAGGTGCTTTTCAGGGAAAGGTTTGGCATATAGTAAACATTCTTTAAATACAAGTTTCTTCACATGAGCCCCTGTAGCTTCCTGACCTGACAAAACTGGGCTTTATGACTGTGTACCAGAGGTACCTCCTCTATTTGGGCTCTATTTACTCCCTATCCATTCCTATCCCCACCCTCTTTAAATCAGACCCCAATCTAGGTTTAACCTCACCACCTAAGGAATTTAAAGGATAAATTCTTTATCAGAACTTTGTTTTCCATCAGATAATGTTGATTATAAGAACCAACGCAGTAATCTATAGAAATCTTCAATAATGCTAAGTTTCAAAGGCTTCTTGTATCTTTGTCTACCATAAATCTACCACAATATGTAGGCTCGCTTTTATGTTTGTTACATTTTTATTTTAATGAGGTTTTGTTGGGTTGGTTGTTTTTTTTGTTTGTTTGTTTTGGTTTGGTTTTGGCTTATTTTAAAGTCATATGCTTAGTTTTTACTCAGGTAGAGGCACATGAAGTTCTTTCCTTAGGAAGGAAAGCTTAGGAAGCCTATTAATTCATAGTGCAATTCAGAATTGTTTAATAAGCTCTGTGCACTTGAGCTTAATCTAAAAGTATAGTAACAATGTGAAGGATGCACATATGAATAAATAATAACCTAGGAAATAATTGCAGGCTCTTCTACAAACAGAAAATAAGTTATTGGATCGTGTCTACCTTTATCCTTATGGTAACCTAACCTAAAATGTCACCATGTTAAAACTTTTTTTTATGGTGCTAATTAGAAAAATCCATATTGCAGGAGATGAGGTAATAGAGAGATGGCTTCGTAGTTTGGCCTATAGCCAACTTTACCTCAACCCCTTCTCTAGATAAGATGAAGTGGCTCTTACCTAACATTGAGTCTCAAAAGCTGGGAAAGGAGTTCCACAAAAACAACTGGCTTTTCTTCCATATTATACTAATTAGAAAGTCTGCTTAGTAGAGCAGGGGGTTCTCAAAGTGTGAGACCCAGACTGGCAATATCGGCATCTCCTAGAAACTCTTAGAATGCCGATTGCTACTTCTAAGTGCTTTCTACTTTCATTTGCACTTTCGTTTTCAAGGGCCTATGGAATTAGTCTTCCATGTGACAGCTTTTTAAATATTTTAAGACAAAAACTGGGTTTTCTTTATTATGTTCTAGCACTAATCATAATTGTAATTTTATATAATAGTTGTTTTTATAATTTATTTGTTTAGTCTTATATCTGTCACTCTAGAATTCAGACTCCCTGAGACATGGACTATGATTTTTTTAGTCTGAGTTAAATTCCTAACTCTTAGCACAAGGCCTACTACATAGTATGTACTCAATAAATATTTGTTGAATGAAAGAAAAAGTACAAATTCATAAGCCTACCCCAAGACCTACTGAATCAAACTCTGGGGGTGGGGCCCATCAATCTGTTATACCAAGCCATGTGAGTGACTTGCACTCTAAAACTTGAAAACCACACTAGTAGAACTAAGAGAACTAGCATTTCACCTTCAGGCCTACTATCTGACATCACTTGAAAATTTTTCTCTGCCTTTTGAAACCCTTACCAGCAACATTGCTCTCAAGTGTAGGGGAACCTTCTGATCTGTGTTACTAGTGGGTGTGAAGGTAAAAGGATACGCACAATAGGGAATATTGCTTAGAAGACCGGTACTTGGTAGCTGTGGAGGGTTTCTAGAAATGGATCCCTTGGTGGAAAGAAGGCTAAGCACTGCCACCACCCATGTTTTCACTCAGCACAGTGCCTTTTAATTGGTAACAACCAGTTAACATCAGACACCCTAATCAAACCATTAAAGCAGTATCAGAGTAACGTGCACATCCCTGTGCCTCTTAAGTCACTCAGTTCTGCTCTCATTCCTACATCAAGGGAAACTTTTAAGAATTGTTAATGCTTTTTTATAATAGGACTCGTAGCCATGTTGGCAAAAAGAAAACAATAAAAATACAGTTAAGATAAAAAGAACTTGTAGTTTCACCATCCAGATAGAACCACTATTATTTAGGTATATGGCCTTCCAGACTTTTCTGTGCATTTATAGATTTTTAATGGGATCAAATTATACATACTGTTTTGTAACTTTTTTTTCACTTGACAATGCCATGACTATCTTGCTGTGTCAGATTTCTACATCTTTTTTAATGGCTGCATGATATTCTATCATATGTGCCATGTTTTATTAAACTACTGTTGAATTTTTAGGTTTCCAACTTTTCATTAATAAAGTGCTAAAAAATGTTGTGTTGCGAAATCTTCTATGTGTTTTTAATTATTTCCCCAAAGTGAATACTTTGAAATAAAATTGCTAGTGGATAGAGTATGCCAGTTGTTAAAAACTTTTGTTACCGCCACACAATCTTCTAGAAAACTTTTAAAACAGTTATACTTTTATCAGCAGTATATAAAAAGATAATTTCTTGTTGGAAGGCATCCAGCAGAATATTCTGGAGTCTTTGTTTGAAAGATAAGGAGTAAGAGTAAGATAAAAAGACCCTACAGGACTGAAACAAAAATGAGTCTTAAATTTTTCTGACATGACATTATTTACTGTTCTCCCTTCTATGGTGTATTTTATGACATTTTGTGAATGGTTGTAGTACTAGCTGCCTCTTTTATTCAGTCTCCTGGAAGCGTTGTGACCTTTCTGACTCTTGCTGAACTGGTAGAACAATGTTAAGCAGACTGGAATCTTGTAGCTTTAATGCAGGCCCACTATTGATGGTTTCAGGGAGCATGACCATAAGTGGGGAAAGCAGGACTTGAGAAGGTGGGCAGAAAAAGGGGATTCCTGCCTGGTTGCTTGGCCTGCATCAGTCTTAGAGCCTGCTTGCTCGTTTCTGGAATGAGAGTAACATAAACCTACTTCAATGTGAACAGGATTAGCCATGTTATGAATAAAGTGGCTGACACCTAGTATTAATAGATGATAAATAACTTACTAGGGTTTCCAGATGACCATTAGAGCTCTTGTTACTGTCAACTTCAGTGGAGTAAATATCATTGCCATTGCCTTGTATATCCTACCATATGTACTTAATCTAGTTGTTGTAGAATCTGGTTCATTTTTATAGTCATGTATTCCAGTAATCAAACTAGATAAAACTCTCAGACGAGGTGTCTCGATGTCTCCCAGACTGAAGTGCAGTGGTGCTGTCATAGCTCACTGTCAGTTTGAGCTCCTTGGGTTCAAGTGATCTTGCTGCCTCCACCTCCCAAGCAGCTAAAACTGCAGTAGGACTACAGGCACACACCACTATGCCTGGCTAATTTAGTGGGTTGGAGGAGAGAAAAGGGTCTTGCTATGTTGCTCAGGCTGGTCTTGAATCCCTAGGCTCCAGCAATTCTCCCATTTTAGCCTTCCAAGCCACCAGGCTAGGCCCGTATTTTTTTAAATGGTGAGGACGACATGTCAATCATGCCAAACCTCCCTTCTAACTGAAACTGCCCCATGCTTGGCTCACAGCTGATCTTTGTGCTTTGAAAGACTGGACCTCTACCTGTGAGAGTTTGACACAGAAGACTCAGCTCGATAAAGATAATTAGCCAAAGTCCCAATAGCATCTCCAGAACTGGACAACACAGAATTGATTGATCCATACTGAAAGAAATTTATTTAGAGAAATATCTGAATTATTAAAGTTACTCAGCAGTTTTTTCAAGATAGATGTTCGAGAGTTAATAGCAACAGTAATCAAAGTACCCAAAGCCCCAGAGACTAACCCATTTTAACATTTGGATGAACCTTGGTAAATTTAGCATTGGGTTTGTCGATTATAACTCAAACTACTCAACCAATAAGGAGTGAATAGTAAAAGTTAAAGAGTATTGTAAGTAAGGAGGCTATACAGGTAAGAGTATTGTAAGTAAGGAGGCTATACAGGAGGCTTCAGATTTATGAGAACAAGAAAAAGAACTGATTAGAGGTAAAAGGAGATGGACTGCCATTATACACTTTTCTAAGAACATGATGGATCAGGGTTCAGGGCACGTGTATCCACCTAGTGCCATGTTTTCTAGTGAAGTTCAGAGACCTTAAGTTCTGGAGTACGTAGAGTTCCCAATAACCATGCCCTTTGATGCCTGCCTGCATTTCCTATACAGTTTCTTCTCTTTGACTCCACCTGAAGATTCTCTACTAATTTGTCAAGGGTATACTCAAATATTCCTTTCTCTATGTAGATATTCTGGACTCCCTCAGGCAGAACTGTGTACACACAACTATGGCAGTTATTGCCCTGGATTGCAATTACTTGCTAAGTTAGCTGAAATTAAGGACAGGGATTTTGTGTCCCCTAACACCTAGTAATAGCACACCTACAGCAGAGTTTCAGCAAACCCCAGAGCTGCTTGCAGTATTCTGATCTCTGAGCAATCTGTCATTGATTAAGACTGAGTGCTTGCTATTACTTGTACTTGCATAAGAAACACTTTTGGACATCACTATTGTAGAAAATGCTTATCTATGTTTCTCAGAGAGTAAACCCCAGAATCTATTCTCATTGTTATTTCTATCCTCCTAACTCTGGTTAATTTTACAGTGCTCATCACTGACTTGTACTTTGCAAACAGTAATCTGTTAAAAATGGACTTCTGCTGGCTACATCAATACTTCAAATTTAGGATCAGTCACCTCAAAGTAGAATTGGGGTATTCCCATTGTCTCACTTTTCTGTATAGATACACTCTTAAATGGGTTAAATTTCCTTCCTTCTGTCCTCTACCTCTTTTTCTACCCTTCCTTTTTTCCCATTTCTGTGTATACTCCCTTTCCCTTTTTTTCAAAAAAGATGAGAAAATGCCCAACACATAACAGGAGAAAGGTAAATATATAAAAGTACCAGGATAAAATAGAGTATATAATAGGAGCTCTTGCTCACTTGCTATTTGTGAATGATGAATCTGACTTCTATTTCTAGGAGCCAAAGAAGGAAGCATGATAAAACTTCAGATTGACTGTTCATGCAGAAACGCGCTGGTTCTCGGGAGAGGACCACTCAGGAAGGAGAAGCACTCACAAAGGGGCAGTGAGGACATCAAGCACCAAAGCATAGTTAACAAGAGGCTAGAGTTCTTGCCCTGATCCAGGGCTTAAATTGTACATGACTGCTGCACTGCCATTTTCATCAAACTGGGATAATAAATGAGCATAAGATGATTCGCATTAGCACCTGTAATACAAAGACTGAGGCTTCACCTGCCAGGTCATCAGGAAATGGGAGACTCCCCTGCCCTACATACATGTATTTCTGAGACTCCCGTGACACTGACTTATGTCCCCAAATGAGTCCTCTTCTCCCTTCTACTTACTCATGAAGAGGGGCCCTCCCCCCCACCTCACACTCCTACCCCAATAGCCTTGAAAACTTTCTGAGGTCACTGCCAGTGATGGGGTTTAATGGGCTGAAAGTTAGTAAAATTAAAAGTTCACCCCTGGCCTCTGATGAAGCATTCTACAGAAGTGGGTAAGGAATGCTGTTTTAGTTAATGTAGCTTAACTGGAAGCAATGAGGTCCCCCGCAAAGACTGAAAATCTTACCTCAGTTACCTGATGGAGTTCTCGTTCTCCCTGATACAACTATACAACTAACGGGGACCCACGCCTTGACAATCTCATGGTGATGGGACCTTATCCAGACATTGCGCTTCCTGCTGACAGCACTACCCACAGCCCCCAGAGATTGGCTCACAGCTGCCTCAGCTAGAGATGAAGGTCAGGGCACTATGACATGGTGAGAGCCTGTTCTTCCTTCCCTATTATACTCACTTGAGGGCCTCAGAAAGCACAACTCTCTAAGCCACCTGGCACCAAACCCCAGCTGGGTACCAGTACGGGTCCATGCTTGTTAGGAACCAGGCTGCACAGAGGGAGGTGAGTGGTGGGTGAGCCGCTGAAGCATCATCTGCATTTACAGCTGCTGCCCATGGCTCACAGCATCTCCTGAGTCTCCTGTCCTTCCAGCAGAAGCATTAGATTCTCATAGGAGCACGAACCCCATTGTAAACCGCGTGCAAGGGATCTAAGCTGTGGCTCGTGAGAATCTAATGGCTGGTGATCTGAGGTGGAGCTGAGACGGTGATGCTAGCACTGGGGAACGGCTGCAAATACAGAGTATCATTAGAAGAGAAGTTTGTCTGCTCAGAGACCATCATAAATCAATTGCTTGGAGACTCATATCAAAACCCTAACAGTGAATGGCAAGTGACAGTTAAGCCACGTCTGTGACAGTCTTTATAAGGGCAAGTGAACATCTTTAATTGTACAGCCACATCTAGAGACAGGCTTTAAGTCAGAATCTAACACATTTTAGTCCGCACATGGTCTGCCCATTATTTTATTTATTATACTACTACCACCTGCACCTCTTTTCCTGCACCATGTCCTTCTCTCAGTTTTGTAAACCCACAAGCTAACCCCAGCAAAAGTGAGTAAAAAACAATGTCCTGGACAGCTTCTTTGAAAAGGGGAAAAGACCCAATAATGAGACAACAAAAAGACTCAAGACTGCTAACAAAATGAAAGCTGCATTTTAAAAAATACCAAGAATCCCACTTACATTACAGGTTCATTCCAACAGGTGATTGCCACAGAAGCTGCTTTAATATAGTTCAACCTCAGTACTGCGAGAAATAGAACCGTATCCTATTGCAAGGCTATAAAATTGTACTATTACTGTTCTGCCCAGACAACGTGTTATTGCGAAACTACTTGGGCACAGAATTTCAGACTACAGTCTTAGGAACAAAAGAAGCAGCAAGTTACATAAGATCAACCTATTTCTTCATCTATAAAATACAAATTGAAATACCCACCTCCTGAGTCTGGAGCAAACAGTAGTTCTCAAAACATGGTTCCCAGACCAGCAGCATCACCTAGGAATTTATTAGAAATGCTTATCTTCAGGCCCCTACTGAATCCGAAACCTTAAGAAAGGGGCACTTTGGGTGGTGCCTGTGGCTCAGTGAGTAGGGCACCGGCCCCATATACTGAGGGTGGTGGATTCAAACCTGGCCCTGGCCAAACTGCAACAAAAAAATAGCTGGGCATTGTGGCAGGTGCCTGTAGTCCCAACTACTGGGGAGGTTGAGTCAAGAGAATCACCTAAGCCCAAGAGCTGGAGGTTGCTGTGACTTGTGCCTCAGGAAGGGCTTGATTCAGTAACTGACATAAAGTAAATACTTGACAATTTCGAATACCATATATACTCGAGTATAAGCCGAGTTCTTTCGGCCCAAAATTTGTGCCAAAAAACCCGAACTCGGCACAAATTTTGTGCCGAAAAAACTCGGCTTATACTCAAGTATATACAGTAATTATTATCCCAATTAGAATGTCTAAAATAATGGACTACACACTGTTCATACAAAGTTACATATGTATTTCCCATAACAAAGATTTTCATAAGAGTTTGTCAGCTAAAAGTTTGAAATTAAGAGCTCTGATAAGAACATGAGTATAAATCTCTATACTTCAATCAATCATACAGAAAATGAGTTAAATTTTTTTTTACCGAAAATTAATCAACTAAAATCTGTAAAGAAAGAAATTCCATCTTCCAAAAAAGGTAGTAGTTAGAAAAAGAGTCCAGATTTCTCTCAGAAAACAGTCCAGGATAAGGTTCTAACATATGAAAAAAATGGGACAATTGAAGTTTCAATATTTTATAGAACAGAATACAACACCTGAAATTTTTAAAGGCATATGTTACCAATTGCATGATGTGGTTATAAAACATTTCTATCATGGGGTGGCACCTATGGCTCAATGGGTAGGGCGCTGGCCCTTTATACCAAGGGTGGTGGGTTCAAACCCAGCCCTGGCCAAACTGCAAAAAAAAAAATAGCTGGGCGTTGTGGCAGGCACCTATAGTCCCAGCTACTTGGGAGGCTGAGGCAAGAGAATCACCTGAGACTAGGAGTTGGAGGTTGCTCTAATAAGCTGTGTGATGCCACAGCACTCTACCAAGGGCGATAAAGTGAGACTCTGTCTCTACAAAAAAAAAAAAAAAAAAAAATTATATCATGCATTCATAAAATGGATAACTTTATTTCTCATAACTTCCTAAAGAATGTCTCAAGATAAATTTGTTTTCAAATATAACCCTAAGAAACTAAATGAATTTACCTTCTACCTAAAGTGGTTAGATATAAACCAATTATATGTTGCAAGAAACTAAAGTCATTGTGATGGTAAAATAATAGTTCACAAGTCCATTCTTTCTGAGAGCATTGAGCTAGCAAGTGCTAGTACAGTACAGTAGAAATCAAACTTGTCATTGTATAACTTCAGGTATATTATTCACTTAACTTCTCAGGTCCATAGATTTTTTTCATGTACAAAATAAAATGTTTAAACCAGATGATTTCTGAGGTCCTTCTAGCTCTTACATCATAACATGTTATAAACAAGCCAAAGTTGGTCATGTTCTAGTAGTAATTCATGCTAACCCCAGATTATTAACTTGAACAGCATGCACAATTCTACTGGTAGGTAGTTGATAGGGTGATTTTCTTTATTTTAGAATATGAAGCTCCTCAGTATGAATTTTCTAGAAACGGCTGACCAACAGTTTGTTTGTTTGTTTGTTTTGAGAAGGAGCCTCAAGCTGTCGCTCTGGATAGAGTGCTCTGACATCACAGCTCACAGCAAGCTCCAACTCCTGGGCTTAAGTGATTCTCTTGCCTCAGCCTCCCAAGTAGCTAGGACCATAGGCGCCCACCACAATGCCTGGATTTTTTTTTTTTTTGCAGTTTTTGGTGGGGGCTGGGCTTGAACCCCCCTCCTCCGACATATGGGGCCGGCACCCTACTCCTTTGAGCCACAGGCACCACTCACCCAGCTATTTTTTGGTTTTAGTTGTCGTCGTTTGACGGTCCTGGGCTGGATTCGAATATGCCAGCTCTGGTGTATGTGGCTGGCACCTGAGCCACTTGAGCTAAAAGCACTGAGCCCTGACCAACTCCTTGTGAGAAATTCCTCTGGAAATCCCTCTGTACCTGGACTGGCCTAGACCTCAGAGGAAAAGGACATGTTTTGTGCTCAGACTTTCTAGTGAGTTCTAACGAGCATATACAAGGTCAGAGAATTGGGAAGCTATGCACAAACACCAGCACCTAGTCCACCCTTCAAAGCATTTTTTCTAGAATTAGTTTGTGAACTTAATTGTCAGATCTTGTATAACAACAGCACTGAAGGCCATTCCAGAAAAAGAATTCCAAAATTGCTTTGAAGGGTGGGCTAGGCACTGGCCTTGGTGCATAACTTCCCAAGGGGAGTACTCCGAAGGTGACTGTAGTGATATTCAACAATGAGGTCTGTAGCACTTCTAGTATGAGTTCACAAACTTAATAGTCAGACCTTGCACGAAAAGTAGCATTCACAGTCTTAGGTATTATTGGGCTTTTATCTCCCCTCGAAAAAACTGCTTTAAACCTGGCAAGAAAGTATACATGCCCCCATCTTACAAGGGAGAAAACAGAATTTTAAGAGCCACACAGCCAGGAGGTTGCAAACCAGGTCTCATCACTTGGCTGCCCAACTCTGAAGTCCAAGTTCTTAATCAGTGTGGTAACACAAACATCCACTTTTTTATATCCAACCCTCCAAATATGATTAACAGAGCATCATATCCTGCACTCCTGCTGGGTTAGTAACTTATTGGAAAAGCATTGTTCTTAACATAAAGTAGCTATGAGCCACTACTTAACCAACTAAAAACTCCTACAAAGGTCATCAAGCCAAGTGGGGAGCTGCCAGCCCCCTTACTGCCACAGCTTAAAGTGCAGAGAAATTGATGTTGGCTCAAGTGAGAGGTTATCAAAGTGCAGTCTCCAGCATCTCTGGGGTTGGGACCCTGCCATCTTGAATCTCAACAAGCTAGCTAGGTGATGCACGTATCTGAGAACCAATTGTTTAAATAGAGAAACTGCCTTTCATTGTAAAGCTGACTCACCTGCTAAAACAATAAAAAAGAATGTTGGGTCCAAAAATATTACCCCAAGCTATTAAATTAAACCAAAGTATATTACCATTTTACTGACTCTATTCCTTAAGCAGGCCATTCACTAATGAGTAATTTGTAAGCAAGTGAAAACAGAAAATAACTTTGCCAGGCCGCATTTCTGTGTGACTTCATGTCAAATCAAAAACAACTTGAATATATCTTTGCAAGGTAAAACTAAGTCTGTGGGTGGTGCATGTAGCTCAAGCGGCTAAGGCGCCAGCCACATACAACAGAGCTGATGGGTTTGAATCCGGCCTGGGCCTGCAACTACAACCAAAAAATAGCCAGGCATTGTGGCAGGCGCCTGTAGTCCCAGCTGCTTGGGAAGCCGAGGCAAGAGAATCTTAGTTTAAGCCCAGGAGTTTGAGGTTGCTGTAAGCTGTGATGCCATAGCACTCTACCCAGGGAGATAGCTTGAGGCTCTGTCTTAAAAAAAAATAACTAAGTCTGTGCATGATATGTGGCAAAAAAAATCCAAGTATTTCGAAAAAACCAATCTTTTTTTCAAAATTCTTTTTTAAAAGGAAATTCTAGATGCTCCCTGGTTAGCAAAGGTCATTGAGGGGCAGGATAATATATTCAAATTATTTCTTGTATACCTATTAATTGGAGAATACAATGAAAGTTTCAGGGACTTTGAGAATCATGACATCACACTCAAATTAGCATTTCAGCCTCACCTAGTTGATGTCACCAAAATATCTAAAGAACTATAGATGGAATTGATCAAGCTCACAGTAGAGGACATTTTAAAGTCACTGTTTAATGCTAAGAAAGATCCAGTTGTGGCCACGCCTGTGGCTCAAAGGAGTAGGGTGCCGGCCCCATATACTGGAGGTGATAGGTTCAAACCCAGCCCCGGCCAAAAACTGCAAAAAAAAAAAAAAAAAAGATCCAGTTGAAATATGAGAAAATGCAATAGCATACTCATTCCTTCAGCAACATGCCCCCAAAATGTGTTCTTGCTTTTCAGCCACTTTTGCTGTAACTCTGCATTCTCCTGCCTAACCCAAATCAAGACGCCCTTAAGGTCACAAATGACTGACACCCATATAGAGGTTCAACTGAAACTAGAGTTCCATGCTGCAACTAAATATCCAAATGCTTTCCAACAAAAAGAAGACATAACAAAGTCATTAAAAGGTTAGTTAATTTAAAAATGAACAAATAGTTTTCAATTTTTTTTTTTTTTTTTTTTTTTTTTGAGACAAAGTCTCACGCTGTCACCCTCGGTAGAGTGTCATGGCATCATACTTCACAGCAACTTGAAACTCCTGGGCTCAAGTGATCCTCTTGCCTCAGCCTCCCAGGTAACTAAGACTACAGGCCTGTGCCATTACCCCAGGCTAGTTTTTCTATTTTTAGATGTTTCCTTCCCACTGGGTGCTATTTCAGGGAACAGTTTCCCTTCCCTCTTGTTACTTAAACCTTTGTAGCATCCACCATACATCCAATGGGCCAATAACCCCCCACCGTCAGTGTAGGCAAAGACATTTCCTAGCCTCATCCTTTATGTAGGAAGCAAGCACCTCTCCTATTCTGTCTCCTGTCTTCCCGGCTCATCTCAGCAACTTGTCCAGAAGGTCTTTGGAGAGTCAGTCACTTGAAACACAGAACAGATTTATAGGGGGGTAGATCACCTGAGCTCAGGAGTCTGGGACCAGCCTGAGCAAGAGCAAGACCTTGTCTCTACCAAAAATAGAAACATTATCCAGGCATTGTGGGGGAGGCCAGTAGGCCCAGCTATTCAGGAGGCTGAGGCAAGCAGATCACTCAAGCCGGAGAATTTGAGGTTGCTGTGAGCTATGACACCACAGCACTCTACCCAGGGCACAGAGTGAGACTCTGTCTGAGAAAGAAACCAAAAAATGGTGATGAGGCTCCTGGCTGAGTGTACCAAAATCTACTTAATCAATAATATGCCTGAAAATTGACAGTGCAGCTGAACCCAAAACAGTGTAGAGTTACTGAAGACCCAAATTTCTCTGAGCCAAGCCTTTTTCAGACCCCTTCAGTGCCTGGGCAGTGGCGAGCACGCAGCTGACATTTACGGGGCACTCGCCAAGCTCTTGGCAGCGCTCTACATGCAAGATCACATTTGTCCTCGATTGCAGCTCCAGGAAGTGGGCACAGTTATTAGCGTCAAGAAACTGAGGCATAGAGAAGGGAAGTGACTTCTCAAGGTCGCGGAGGAAGTAGAAACAGGAGCTGAGCCAGGGCCCTCTGAATCCAGAACCAGAGTGACTGACTAACCAGCCACCATGGGGGGTTGGGTGTTGTCAGAATGGGGTGTGGTTCGATCCCGTACACAGCACATGTGGGAATCCCATAAGCAGGCAGGTGGGGAGTGGGCTGGGCGGGACCTCAGGTCATGGGCAGCGCCACAGAGGTGGGGGGGGGGGGGTGAAGTCATCCACACCCCATCTGTGCCTCCAGAACAGGAAGGGCTCAGCGGCACGCGGGCAGCCCAGAGCAGGTGGTGCTGCCCAGGACCCTGGGCGACTTCTCTGTAAAAGAAGGATCACAGCAGTTCCCCCTCAAGCTGCTCTGTGGGGATTAACTGAGCTAATCTGCCTGAATTACTTCACTGGCACTCAGGCAGCACATCCTTTTGGGATTAAGACCGTTACCATCATACCACAATATCATTTGACTCGGTAAAAAACCACCACCACCACCCCCCAATGCCCTTGACAATTAACATTGCTATGGCAAGATGGAGGGGAAAGAGGTTTTGTCCCTAAACTTTGATGTGGCACTGAACAGCTGCGGCGGCACTGTCCTCGTACCTCTGCTAATGAGGGCTGGGATTCCAGTCTCCTTTCCCAGCAGACCTCTTACCAGCACCACTACCAAGAAACGCAGTGAGTTGGCTGGAATCCCTCCTCTTCATTTCCCGGGCTGCACTCTCAGAGGTGAGGGCCGCGAAGCTGTGAAATGGAGGGACTCCCGCTGGCAGGAGGAAAAAGGCTGCCAGGCCAAGAAGGCCCTGACTAATGGGGCTGAAGAACTGTCCATAATTTACTCTGAAAGTCTCCACTGGGGGGGGGGCCGGGGGTGCAGAACAGAGGAGGGAAAACAGATGCCCCCCAAAGTTTTTCATCAAAAAATCTAATGAACCATACTTTATGAATGCAGTGGTGTTTTATGATCTGGGCAGCAATTCCTTTAAATGTCTAGGTTCTGAGCCAGCTCCCTCTGCCTGTTTCCCTCCTGCTCCTGAGAGGTGTTGCTATCTTTGCCACCACCCATGCTATTCTTTGATTTGGCACAAAAAGAAAAAAAAAAAAAAAAAAAAAAAAACTGAAGCCAAGATGGATGGGTCCTAAACTTAACATTTGGTTTCACCGTCCAGTTATTCATTAGCTAAGGAGGCTTTTGAAAGACACAACAAAGTCATTATACATAAATCAATAACAATTTTTCTTTTGTGCTCAGCCCATGAATACCGACTAGCTAATTTTCATGGCTTCCCTATAAGATAAGTGAGTTTTATTATCCTGCTCCAATTCTTCAGCTTTTTAATCAGCCTAGATGATGTTCTTAAATTTATCTCTATGAAATGATTTTTGCCAGTGTCCCACATTTTCATCAGATTTTCTTGTCAGAGCCGGATACAGCTGGCACAGACAGTTAAGTGCTGTGGAACAGGACAGACTGATGAGGATGGAGCCCCCAAAAGACGCCAACATGGATACTTGGAGAGGGCAGGTGAAGGGGCACAACCCAGCTGGGGGTGTCAGGGAGAACAGTCTAGGTGGTGTCACCACAATCTACAAAGGCAACAGCATAGGTAAAATAATGGCTGAGGACACAGGGCATTCAACTGCTACTGAGGACTGCCCCTAGAAAGTGGGTACATGCACCCCTTTCCTTCACCACCAGGGGAGGAGTGCCGTGCTCTGCCCCTTTGATGGTGGGTCGACCACATGACTTGCTTTGTCCAATGGGATGTTAACTGCCATGATAAGCAGAGGCCTGCACCACCTTTATGGCTTCTGCCAGCACCATGAGGAAAGCCTGCCCTGGGAGCACTAGTCACCGTGGAGCACAGCAGGGCCATACCCACAACTTGGAGCAAGCCCAGGCAAACACACACTTACTGAGCATCTTCATATAGCAAATTTTTTTTGGCCTCAAGGCCTTCACAAGTGCTATTTCCCTGACCCAGAACACTCTTCCCTGTATTTATCCCAAAGCTAATCCCTTCTCACCCTTCTAGTCTTAACTTAAATGTCACTTTCTCAGAGTCCCCTGCCCTGACTCTTCCCCAATCTAATTTATGCCCCTGTGTTCTTTCTAAATGTGCTTGGTTATTTGTTATTTTCCTTCATTGACCCACAACATGTTCACATGTTTAATGTTTGTCTCTTCCATGAGAGAAGATATATATATATATATATATATATATATATATATATATATATATATTTTTTTTTTTTTTTTTTTTTTTTTTTTTTTTGAGACAAAGTCTCACTCTGTCACCTGGGTTAGAGTGCCATGGCATCAATGTATTTCACAGCAACCTCAAAGTCTCAGGCTCAAGCAATCCTCTTACCTCAGCCTCCCACAGGCGCCTGCCATGACACACAGCTAATTTTCTATTCTAGTGGAGATGGGGTCTCACTCTTGCTCATGCTGGCCCTGGATCCCTGAGTTCAAGCAATCCACCCACCTCAGCCTCCCATAGTGGTAGGACTACTGGGGTGAGCCACCACGCCAGCCTGTCCACCTCGTTGATGGACATTTGTGGTGCTCCCACCTCTTGGCTACTGTGGCTGATGCCACTTTAAAAACCCATGTGTGAATATCTTTGATTCCTTGCTTGCTGCATTGCCTTTCACGACCTAGCTTCAGAAGTCACGTAGTAATACTTCCTTCAATATCACAAGCCCACTTATATTCAAAGCAAGAGAGCAGAGACCCCACCTGTTGATGGGAGAAATCAAACAACATTATAAGAAGAGCACATGGAGTAAGAGATATTGTTACAACCATCTCTGGAATATACAACCCACCATGGTAAATGTTTGTTTAGAGAAACTAAGTAAGTGGGACGCCATGGTGGTCTGTCCCACCTGTCCTGGAAGGACACATAGGAGGTAGGGCAGAAAGGGCAGAGGGGCATCTTTGGAGCATCAAAGTGTGACTCCAACTAGAGAGAGTGAGCCAGTCCATCAGCGTGGCATCCCTCATGGGGACAGGCTCTCACATGAGTGGGTCCACACTGGGGCAGCAGACCCTCCAGAGGGTAGATGACTTGTATCCATTTCTCACTCCTCCTTTCCTTCACGTCCTGTGGCTCTCAGGGCTCACTACACAGGGCTCTCCGTGCCTCTCACTCCACTTGGTGGGAGGAGGAGTCAGCAGTTGGGACCTGGCCTTTACCTCCTTTTCCCTCCATCAAATCTTAGCCACCCTGTGTCCCACCTCTTTAGATTCAGACCACTCTCTAACAAACCAGAAGTATGGTTGGTCACGTGTTCTCCCAGTTAAGGACCATTTATTTCTTAATAGGGACTTTTTATGCCTTTAGCCCATAATGACAAACATACACTAAGCATTCCATGGTGAACTCCCAGAGGTACTGATGTACCCACTTAATAAACAGAACTGTCAGATATTTCTTTTTGCTTTTTTTTTTTTCATGAAAAAAGTACTGAGATGCTAAGTGTAGTATAAACTGAGAAAATGTGGAAATGTCTGCCTAAGCCAAAGGAGTAGGTAAAGTGGCATTTGGAGCACCATGAAAAACTGGGGGAAAACAATCTTTGAGCCAGAAGACCCCTTCAGTGTCTCTAAATTACACCATGTAGGGGGCTCAAGATCCCCAGCCTTGTCACCAAATTCCAAATCCTATCCCAGGTCACACCTGATCTAGGAATATCTGTCCTAAAAGTACATCCTGACCATGACCCCCTGGACAAAGGGCATGCACTTAGGGATTATGAGGTTCAGCGGTCAAAGTCAGCAAGAGCCTGTCCTTTCAGCTCATTTCTTTGCAAAAAGGAGCAGAAAGCAACTAGGGCCCAGACCCTTTTTCACAGGGCCTGGCCTTCCCAGATGATGTTAAATGGCCTCCCTTCCCTTCTACTATGCATATCCCATCTTTTCTTCAAGACCTAGGCATAACATAGCACATATATTTTTTGAGTTAATTCTGAATCTCAGTTTTCCACTAAAACATAAATTCCACAAAGGCAGCGATTACATTTGTTCACGCCTATATAAACCGTACCTATAAGAATACCTGGCACATAGTAGGCACTCAGTAAATACATCAAATAAATAAAATAGAGTCCCAGGAAAGAATTAAGCCCTAGTATCCTAGTCATTCACTGTACAAATTAACTTTTCTCTTATGCATCCAGAATGGCACTAGCTATGTAGCAGTCTTAGAAGGATTAAGAGTCATACAAATCAATTCCGTTGAGTCCATGAGCAAATTAATGGAATAAAAGTCCAATTTACTCCAAGTAGCCCACTGATCATCCATTCCATCTTGAAGGGTGTCGTCTGCCCTACCATGCCTGTATCTATCAAATATGTCTCGAGTTGGAAAGAGTTAAGAGAGAAAGGCTGCTGTGAATGGCTGGTAGGCACTCAGGGCTGCTCAGCCATCCCTTCAAGGTGACTTTTGGGACTGAGAGCTAATGGCTCTGTAAGCAGATCCAAACTTCTAAAGGCTTCACAAAAGGTTACTCACACAATTGAGACTACAGCCAGAGCACTGTCTGCTACTGATAAGGCTGGCTGGGAATGCCCTGTCCAACCCTTTCCCAAATCAAAAGCTCTTTGAGAGGCAGCCAAGCATTTGAGACCAACCAAGCAGTACTAAGTGCATTATCTTGTCTAAGCAAGACATGAGACGTAAATTAAGATCTCTGCTGACCTCACTAACCTAAAAAAAAAAAAAAAAAACAACTCTGCTTTTACCTAATGTATGGTCATTTATTGCCCTAAAAGGAATCTCCCCCCCTTCCTTTAAAATTGTATTTAGTCTAAGGAGATTCAGTCCCTTCTGCCGTCTTATAATGACAATTGTGTTTCAATATTCTCTGGTCATTTCTAAATCAATCAATAAAAAAGGGGAATGGGATCGCATAATTAGATTGGACCTATAGGTCCTGTCCTAGGAGCTGGGGATGCAGTAGCCTAAATCTTATGAGAGAAGGGTAGATACCTAAAAAGAAAATCAGAGTGCTCTTAACTAAGAAACAAGGAAAGGGTGCTGGCTGTATAATCAGGAGTGTCCATTAGGAAGGATTTCATAGCTAGCACAGACATTGAGATGAAAATAACAACTTTAATGTTGACCACCCTCAGTACCAAATAAAAGAAAAAAGTCTCTGTTATTATTTCTAGATTGCTCTTTCAAGTGTTCCCTGCCAGCTGCAATGGCCAAGTACTTAAAGAAGAAAAAGCACTGTAGTTGTTTTATTGAAGTGTTGCTGTTTAACTATTGTATATCATTTATATGCAAGTTACATATGTCGGACTTCATGGATTTAACAACACAGTGGAAATCAGTGACAAGTAAGTGGGTTATTATACACCAGATTGAAAGTACAACGCTATGGAGAAAGCACAATAGCTGCTCAGAGGAGAAAGTGTTTACTTTCAGCTGCTGGGAGTGGGGTGTGTGGGTGATGACTCCACTGAGGAGGTGGGGTTTGCACCCCGCTTTGCAGAACAGGAAGATAGCAGCAGGGTTGGAAAGGATTTGAGACTGAAGGATAATGCAAGCAAGATGCCCCAGGAAGAAAGCATAAGATACGTTTCTGATCAGAGAAGGGGAGTGTATTAGTTATTGCTGCTTTAAGAAATACCCACACACTTGGTGGCTTACAGAACACAAATTCATCATATAGTTCTATAGGTCAGAAGTCTGACTTGGATCTCAGTGGGCTGAAATCAAGGTGCTTCCAGGGCTGCTTTGTTTCTGATGTTCTGGGAGAGAATCCACTTCCTTGCTTTTCCCAGGTTTCAGAGACTGCCTGCATTTTTTGGCTTGTGGCCCCTTTCCTTCATCTTCAATACTTTTCCTGTTGCCACCTCTGTTTTTTTCACTTTTAAAGACTTTTGTGATTAGACTTGGCCCTAGACAATCCAATATCATCTCTTCCCATCTATAATGTTTTTCAAACTTTTTTTACTATGATTCACAGCAAAAAATGTATTTTACATTGAGACCAAGTACAAACACACAGAGAGACACACACATTCTTATACATAGCTGCATATAAAAGTTAATAAAATTACTATAGTCTATTCCATTATCATTTTATAATGCTGGTATAATCCATGCAAAATATCATTATTTTGCAAATAATGATGTCTAAAATCACTTTTGCAATTATCAAATAACATATTCACAGGATGAATTAAGGATGGACATGTTTGGGTACCACTATTCTGCCCACCACAGGAAGAAACGTAACCCATCTAAGAGCTGTCCTAGCAGAGGAGTATGGAAGTAAGTAGAGGTAAAATCCCACATCTGTGACAATCCTGGGGGTAGAGTTTTGGGATAATGGAACTTTGTAAACTCTTGATTAATTTTACCTTTATCCCATACATCTTATTGCCTATCCTAGAACTTCCTCAGAAACTAAATGTGACCTGTGTGCTTCCCCTTTCCCATTCAGTAATGTAGAAAAGAAGTGTGCCCTCTGTCAACACCACCCCTCTGTCGGTTAGAATAGGGTAGGTCCTGCTGTGGTAAGTAAGCTCCAATTCTCACTTGCTTAAGAACAATAGTTTATTTCTTGCTCATGCAACATGTCCCACACATGTTGGCCAAAGAGCTCTCCTCCAAATCCCCTCTCTTCAGATCCCAGACTGACAGTGTAGCCACTATTTCAAACACTGCCAGTTGCCATAGCAGAGGGAATGAGAGTCCTGGAGGGTCTCATACCAGCCCTTATATGCTCCAGCCTGGAAGTGACATACATGAGTTCCATTCCCAACTCACTGGCCTCACAGTTCTTCATGACCCCACCCATGAAAAGATCCAGAAGTATAAAAAATAAGCCTACCATGTGCTGATAGGCAGAGAGTTAGAAATGTTATCAGCAGCATTAATGATGTCACCTCCCCTTACTTAAATTTTTATGTGAATGATACCCATATTCTTCCAATGTCTTGGGTTCCAAACCCAAGGGGATCTATTTAACTGAACTCTTAGAGTGAATCCAATGTTGGGTTCTGTCCACTCTTGCTTCAAAATGTCTTTCTTATCAATCCCTCACTTTCACTAGTGCTATTATTACCTAGTCCAGGCAACAGAATGTACTACAGTGTTTTTCAAACTTTTTCCACTTTGATTCATAGTAAAAAATGTATTTTACATTGTTACCAAGTACTAACACATAAATGCCCACACACACACACTATTACACATAATTGAAATAAAAATTAATAACTATTAACTATTCTTTTCATTCTTTTTATAATGCTGTTGGCAATCCATGGATTAGTCAGAGCTCTCCTGAGAGACATACAATAAACACATGGGTGGGTGGGTGGGTGGATGAGTGGATGGATAGATAGATAGATAAACTAGTTATTAAGGGAATTGCTTACATGATTATGGAGGGTGAGAAGTCCCATGATGGGCCATCTGCAACCTGGAGAAGCAGGGAAGCTGGTAGCATGGCTCAGTCCAAGTCTAAAGTCTTCAGGTCCAAGGAAGCTGATGGGGTAACTCTCAGTTCAAGGCTGATGGCCTGAGAATGTTGGGGGTGGGGGGCACTAGTGCAAGTCCCAGAGGAATCTGGAGTTCTGAAGTCCAAGGACAGGAGAAGAAGGGTGACCCAGCTCCAGCAGCGATAGAAACCAGAGTCACCTTTCCTCTGGCTTTCTGTTCTATCCAGGCCCTCAACTAATAAAATTATGCCCACCTGCATTAGATAAGAGTAGATTTTCCTTATTCAGTTCACTGATTCAAATCCCAGTCTCTTCCAGAAACACCCACGCAGACATGCTGAGAAATATATCTTTGCCAGCTATCTGTGCATCCCTCATCCAGTCAAGTTGAGACCTAAAATTAACCATCACATATCCACTGAGTTGACTTTCTAAATCACTACTGGGTTGAGGCCTACAGTTTGATAGACTATAGGTAGAATTCTTGTGTACTTTACAATTAAACCTGGCTCAAACATGATACTACTAACTACTTATGTGAACTTCAGCATCATTTCCTGAGCTTTAAGACTACAATAACAATCCCTGTCCCTCAGGTGAGGATTAGCCTGATGACTAGGATTCCCTGGTACCTGAGATGGTACAGCAGTGCTGGTTCTCCTTTACTATAATGTCTCATTCCATTCCACCTTCCTCTTAGATTTATTTTGTTTATTCTTCATTCATTAATAAAAAGTTTGTTAAAATCCTATCACTTGAGGGAAGATGTGCTAGGTACGGGGGTCAGAAATAGGACATGATTCCTGTTCTTGAAGAGTTCACAGACTGATGGAGGAGACTAATGTGTAAACAAATGATTGCCAGGACATGGTAGGCATCCCATAATAGAAGAACAGAAGTAATTTTAGGGGAATTCAGAGGAAGAGCAATGTACCCTGCTTAGAGAAGGTGGGAAATATTAAGTGATGAAATCCTGCCTTGTTCATTCAGCTTAAAATCCAGATTCTTTATGGGGCTTTTAAAGCCTTTTCTAACCTGCTTTATTGCCCATTAACCTGTTTGATCTGATATCTGTTCCCCGGCAAGTAAGATATTAAATCTTGTCAAGCTGATATAGGTTGCCAAAGTTATTGTTCCTCCATTCCATTGGCTGGTGTCCTAAGATGACACTGGTCCTATTACTGTCTCTTCACTGAACACGTTTGGTACAACCGTGAGTGAATTAACAGGAAGTCTTTGCATGTGCAGTTGAACATTGAACAAAAGACCCAACAACTTTTCGCTGCCTTTTCACTTTGAACCATCCTGAGCACCCTGCTCAGTCCCACCACTTCAAGAAACTTCCTTAGTTTGTTCCAGTCTTGCCTAGCTCTCCCTGAATCTCCAGAGCAATTATCATGAAATTTTCTTACATATTCCCTTAAAATTTTGTGGAAAATAATCTATGTGCTCCCTACACAATTTTAAATTGACATCTAAAAATGTTAATTATAAATTTAACTTCTAACATATTCTTCAGTGCATATGGGCTCTGAAGATATTTTTTGTCAAAATCTTGGAGCAGTATACTTAGATCGTTCAATTTATAGGCAATATCTACCATGTAACTTGGCAAACCCAGTCCTCATTGTCAAACCAATCATCCAAATCAGACTTACTTCTGTCAGAAAAAGTCTTACTTCATTTTTCACTTCAAGCAGGCATATTAATACCACCCCTGTGACAACCATCTCAGTTTTAA
Organism: Loris lydekkerianus; assembly: GCA_963574355.1. NCBI lineage: Eukaryota > Metazoa > Chordata > Mammalia > Primates > Lorisidae > Loris > Loris lydekkerianus. Next base: position 39,011 of record CAUYPK010065592.1, read on the forward strand.
ATTCTAATTCAAAGATGGATGGTTGGATGGATAAGACCTCAAAGCCTTGCCAAGAATTTGTCTCTTGGATGAAATAGTGTGCTTCAATATTTCCTTTCAATATTTCCTGCTGGCATATGAAAATTGTCCATTTGCTGGAAGCCCTGGGCAATCCACATTAACAGGATTTAGAAAGGATAAGAGGGCTGCCTTTCCTTAGTAAAGAAAGGGATTTAAAAGAGGAAGTGGGATAGAAATCAGCCAACCATAGACAGCAGATCAGTTTTAGAAACATGTACAGTTAAAAGTTGAAAATCTAGAAATCTATTTCCTTAAAATTAATATAAGGACCTCATGGAAAGTCATTTGTCCTCCTCCAAGGGGTGGGCATTCCCTCTGGATTGCAGACCAGCGTCTTGAGGTCCCCACAGGGAGGCTGAGGTCTCACTCCACACATGAACTTGGGTGTGTGTCAGAGCATTAGAACTTGCCAGCTTTCTGACCCATGTTTTAGGAAACTCCCTCAAGGTCATACTCTCAATTCCTCTCAGTTTTGGGTAAGCTATTAATTGCGGTCTATTTTCATCTCCTTTCGTTAATGGAGTTCTAAATTTGTTTTTCAAATTAAATAGCCACTTTTATGCTAGTTTCTGGGACTATGCAATTGTAGCTTGGTTTCATTGTCATTTTTATATTAACAAATTCATTTGTTCCTGATGCATAATGATTGTACACACAGGTACATGTGCTATTTTGGTAGTTGTGTACAATGTGCAATGATCAAATCAGGGCATTTAGTAAATCCATCATCTCAAACATTATTGTTTCTTTTTGTGAAAACATTTCAAATCTTTTTTCCAGTTCTTCTGACATATAACAATGAGTTATTAACTGTATATGGTGGTCACCGTACTGTACAAACACTAGAATGTATTCCTTTCCTCCAACCTAAATTTCTTGAATGAAGAAGCTGTGAAAACTTACTTTATCTTCTCCCCCCTCTTTCTCTTCAGAAAAAAAAAATTCCTGGCCTGGCCATTCTCTTCCTGGATGAAACATATAGGGATAAACCCCTCAGTAATTTAGGGGTCGGGTGGTGAATGCAGATGTAGATTTCGAGTTGGACAGTATTAAGTTATTTGATGCAGCTGTGGGAAAGCCTGAGTAACTTCCTGCCTCAACACAGACCACACATCCCTCTGTAGAGATAGGAATATCTGTGGTAAAACATGTCTCGTGTTCCAGGATGACTCTCAGACTGCCATTTTGTAAAGATTTCCTCCTAGAAGTGCCAGAAAAGTGGGAAATGCTGCGTTTGCTATAGTCTACAGTAGTGGGACACGTCAAACAGGCCACTGAGTTCGGTTTAGCTCAGCCACACTCACTACTCACTACACTTGATGGAATTTCCACTCTCAAAGTCACAGATTGTAGGTGAGGCCAAGGTACATACACAGAATTACAGTTATGATGGTCACTATCTAACCACCTTCCCAATAGTTAAGGCTGCCAGAAGTCTTAGAAAAGGTCTATAAAAATTCCTAAAATCTAAAAAAAAAAAAAAAAAAAAAAAAAATTTCTAAAATCTAAAAATAGCTAAAAGAGATATTAAGAGTTGGCATTTGACTAGACTCTCTGGGTCCTGCCCAGCTCCTGCCCAGCTCTACAAGTGTCCAAGTTGGATACTCACTTCAAAATTTAATCACTGTTTGAAGAACATCTGAAGTTACCTCTTAGTTTTGCTTCACAGCATATTACTGGTAAGTTAAATCTCAAAAAAAAAAAAAAAAAAAAAAAGAAAAGAAAAGAAAATTCTATCCTAATAACATAAACCACATCCAGATTTTTTTTTTTTTCATTTCTCTCTGTGATGATTATTCTAAGTGATTTCTGAAATATTTTTTCTCTTATTTAAGAGAGGTATTTTTGAGGCCCAATTCCAGAGTTTCTGAGGCAGACAAGTGCTTCTGTCTTCAGGTCTGATGCAGCAACAGTCACTTTGGTCTTCACTGCCCTGTGGGCTGGCTGACAGGGAGCTCTCTCTGTCCTTTCAACCCAAGGATCTTGGTTATCCCCTTCAAAGGGGAGTAAAGGAGAGGAAGGTTTGAGGAAGTGAAATCTTATTTTAATAAACCTCACCATTAATACACCATATTTTAATAAATCAGAGGAACTGAACAAAAACACCATTTGGCAATACCCTGATGCAAGATTCTCTCAGGCTGACCAAAAAAGTTTTGACAAAAAGGGTGAATAGCTTGTATTTTCACTCAAGATAAATTTTTTTTAAATACTGAGTCACAGGGCTGGGAGCTGTGGCTCACACCTGTAACCCTAGTACTCTGAGAGGCTGAGGTGGGTGGATGACTTAAGCTCGAGACCAGCCTCAGCAAAAACAAGACCTTGTCTCTAAAAAAAATAACCGGGCATTGTGGCAGACATCTATAGTCCCAGCTACTAGAGAGGCTGAGGCAAGAGGATCACTTGAACCCAGAAGTTTAAGGTTTCTGTGAGTTATGACACCATGGCACTCTACTAAGAAGGACAAAGTGAGACTCTGTCTCAAAAAAACTAAAAATAAATCAGTACTAAGTCAGAGTACAGAGAGTAGGCTATGGACCCTTTTGACTGTAGATTTCATATATAAGATTAGCTCTCGAGGGCAACAGTACCCCATAGAAGGCCTAAAACATCAGATGAGTGAGTCAGAACTTCAGCCTTCATTCCATCTGCCTTAAAAAAAAAATCAGACATCTTGGGGTAAATTTTATCTGATTCAAACAAAATAGAAAAAAAAGATATCTCCTAGCAAAGCTCTTGGCCTTCTACCAGAGTAATAGTCTAGAAGCAAAAATGGGATTTTCTTCATTTTTTGAGAATAAACATGTGTATCCAAGGGGGAAAAAAATTAAAACCTTCTCTTAACCAGCCCAGCAGGCTGACAAAGAGCCAGGTGCAAGACCTGGGCGATCAGTCCTTCCCTCCTTTGCCATGTCCTTCCCCTGCCCCGGCACCCTTCGCGCCTCTTTCATCCTCATTTTTAAAACCATAGAAACTACCCTGATTAATGGCTGAAGAATAAGAGCAGATGTACAATCTTCATACATTTTAGGTTTGGGATCAGATTAACTCTTCTCAAAGTCCTCTTCCTAAAGCCCCACGGGCGTCCTTTGCCATCTGCCCCCAACTCCCTTCTCCTTTTTGAGACACGCTGGTGAAAGTTTCAGGGCCAGGACTGAGGAAGAACTGCTGCGCTCTCTGACGGGCCCCTGCTCTCTCATGCCCCTGCTTTCTGCTGGCAGGAATCAGGGCGACTTCTGCAGGAGCAGATGCTGCTGAAGCCAGTTCCCCTCCCCCAATGCCTGTCACATTCTGTTGTCACATTCTCAGGCAATATTTCAAAAGCTGACTCATCCTGCCACTCACGTCCCCCACCCCCACATCCCTTCCCCCAAACAAGACATTAGGAAGGAAACATGAGAGATTTTATTTTAGCTTAATTGAACAATAGCCCTTATTTCATCTTGAGTAAGATAAATGGGCTGTCCAACTTCACTTCTCACTTTATCTGTAATGAGGTTTCTCTCTCAACTGTTTACTGAAGTATTAAAAAGCACTTTGCAGCGCCTGCTGGCATTTCCATCAGAGAGAGTCAATAGAAGAGATGGAGACATATGAGAAAGGGAGACAGGGTGCCTGTTAGGAAAGTCCAGATTCCACAGCTATTAGAAAGAACCTTTCCCCCCTCTATGAATTCAGTGGCCAAAAAAACAGCCTTTTTCTCTTTGGCAGCAAAGCATTCTTAAAGAGCAGGATAGTACCTGACAGGTTTTCCTAGGATCAGACCAAGGTGGATAACTAATTGCAGTCATTAACGTCCAGGTGGTAAGAAATTGCCAGGATTGTGAGAGCCTACCAAGCCATTAGCATCTCTGGATGCCCTTCAATAGACTCTTCCTCTCACCCACAGTGATGAAACACTCTTCTGTTCTTGCTCAGGCTCTGCCTCCAGCTGTTCTTCAAGAGAGGGACACATTTAGATGTTGAGAAGTACAAAGATGGGCAAGTAATGTTTGGAACCCAGGAGAGAAGACTCAAGTCACTAAACTTCACCCCATACGTAACTGCTTCCCTTACAAAGCAGGAAGGAAATATCTTACATTGATAAGTATTCAGGTAGGAGGCATGAACAATGTCTTTTTGATGTGCTGAGAGTTTTACCTAGAAATTAAGTATGGATACTTTATGGCATTGCAGCCACAGTCCTGTTTGTAGCTTTAATGCAGCGATTTGAGTGCCCACGATACTTCTTTGTGTGGGAAGACAAGACATAAGACATGAAAAGTGAAATAGAAGGCACAACCTTTTATGATTAGAATAGGAAGTCAAATTTGTATTCTTCATTAAAGACCCTAGCAGTATCTCTTCCTGACTTCCTACCAGAAATCTTCAACAAAAAGTTCATTCCATGCAGATCAGAGCTTTTATCACCTTTGACTGTCCTCTGCCTTTTCAGTCTCTTCTGCTACACTATTAGCTTCCAAAAAAAAAAGCCATTGTGTCTTATTCATTTCTTTCTTTTCTTTTTTTCTATTCATTTCTTTATCCCCCGTCCCTAGCATAGCTCCTAAAATATGGGAGGCATGAGGTGTTTGTACATAAGTAAGTGGATAGAGTGAAAAAAATAAATGCCAAACACAGACCATAAGTTCCAAACAGAGGCAGTTATGCTATGGTGGGAAGAAGCCTGGGATGGGAGCCTGAAGACCAACGTGCAAATCCCAACCTGTTCTATCAAAGTCTGACTCTGGGCTCTCTAAGCCTGTTTCCACGTCTGAAAAATGCTAATAGCCACACCAGACAGATTATTATGGGAATTAAATGAGATCATGCGGGTAAAATATTGCTAAATAAATTTGAAATCCTTTATGCTATGCCCCTTTTTCCTAAATAGTTGGAACATAGCACTAGAGTTCAAAGGAGAGACACAAAATGCAACTATAGATTTCTAGGTTATCCAAAAAGTAAGAAGTTGTAAACCACAGGACTAGCTGAACTCTCAAGGAGAATAGGAAGGGAAAAGAGCTGATGACAGCATTCAAAGGAGTCCCCACAATTACAGGGGTGGGGAAAGCCTGAGCTGAAGAAAGAGGATATTGTGTCATGAATCTAATTCAAGAACAGATGGTGAAATCTTTGGATGGTCATCACAAGTCCCAGGAAAATAAAGAGTAAATAAGAGAAAATAAAGTATAAATAAATCTATACTCATGAGTATTCTGGCTTCTGAGACTTAAGTTTAGATCATTTTGTTTTTATTAGTTCCATCTTTTCTTTCTTTTTTTTTTTTTAAACAAGGTCTCATTCTGTTGCCCAGGTTAGATAGAGTACAGGGATGCCATCAGAGCTCATTGCAGCCTCAAGTTCCTGGGTTCAAGCAATCCTCCTACACCAGCCTCCCAAATTGCTACAATTACAGACATAAATCACCATGCCCAATCTAGGTTTGGGTTGTTTTTAAAGCTGCCCCTAACTGAGTGATTATAAAAATTATCAATGAATTTTCAACAAATTTTGTGGGGGAAAGGACTTATGAATGTATGCCTTTTAAAATCAGTCTTTTTTAAGACTCAAAACCCACAGTTTTAAAAAATATCTTTATAACCTTCATACAGATTCACCAGCTGTTAACATTTTGTCACGTTTGCTCCTTCTCTGTGTATGTGTGTGGTATCATAATATTTCCTCTCAAATATTTCAGTATATATCTCCTAAGAATAAAATATTCTTCTATATATTAACCATACCATTATCAAACTTAAGACATTTATTATTATTTTAAAATTATTATAAGCAGTATGCATCCAAATTTACTCAATTAACCCAAAAATGACATTTAGGGCATATCTAAAAATTAAGAATCCAATCAAGTTTCTTGCACTGCATTGGCTATTATACCTCTTATCTCCTTTAATCTAGAAAATGCTTCTGATTTTTTGTGGTGAGGGTTATGAAATTAATGTTTTTCAAGCATGTATGCTAGTTGATTCAAATTATCTTAAATTTCGAAGACAATCATGTTTTCTCATGATTGGATTTAAGTTAAACATTTTTGGCAAAAAGGCTGCATAGGTGATGAAGAGACATGAGCAAGAAGTTGGATAGGAAGACCCAAACCTCGTTCCTCTATGGAGACACTGACTTAATAACAACATACTGTCCAAAATCCTTATAAAACCCTGAAACCAGTGGGGAAGTTGCAGTACTCCAGGCAAGCTCAAAACCAAGCACATCACATTTGAATGGGTAAGAAAAGTCTTTCTTTCCCACTGTAACAGCCTAAGCTAGCACAGCTCATTATAATTGAGAGAAGGCACCCTGCTTACCACTTCCTCCTTGGAAGGGAAAGGAAGGATTGGAAAATACATCCAATGTTGTGGCTTTCTTCTGGAGGATTGTATGAGCATCTGATTTCTGTCTTGCATGAATCCGAGCACTAACCAAATCAGCATATTTTGGATACCTGAGAGCCTCAGAGAAAAAGGGTTCAGCAGCTTTATTACAGTGTCAGATAGTCTGCAATACTGCAGATGAACATCAGAGGTAACAAGAGATTACAAATTCCTGAAAAGAAACCAGCAAACTTCTCTAATTAGAAAATTATATTCACAAGCTCAGAAAAGACGAATGACCATAAAAGATTTAAGAGACTCCCACAATCACTAGCCAGGCTGATTGGTGAAGGTCCTCCCCTGCATGAGGCCAGGCTGGAAGAGGTAGCTGTGTTTTCAAATGAATGAATTACACACAAAATAATAACAAGACCCACAAAGAAACAGGAAAATATGATGCAAGCAAAAGGACAAAATAAATTTTCAGAACTGACCTTAAGGAAATAAAGCTCTATGAATTACATAACAAAGAATTCAAAAGAATCATCTGAAAGATATTTAGTGCACTATAAGAGAATAAAGATAGACAAGTAAATGAAATTGAAAAAAATGTGTGAACAAAATGAAAATAACAAAGTGCTAGAAACTATAAACATAACCAAACAGAAATTCTGCTTGAAAAATTGAATAGAAAATTCACTGGAGGGTGGTGCCTGTGGCTCAATGGGTAGAGCACTGGCCCCATATACCGAGGGTGGTGGGTTCGAAACCAGTCCTGGCCAAACTGCAACAAAAAATAGCCGGGCGTTGTGGTAGGCGCCTGTAGTCCCAGCTACTCGGGAGGCTGAGGCAAGAGAATCACCTAAGCCCAACAGTTGGAGGTTGCTGTGAGCTGTGATGCCACAGCACTCTACCGAGGGTGATAAAATGAGACTATGTTGAAAGGAAGGAAGGAAGGAAGGAAGGAAGGAAGGAAGGAAGGAAGGAAGGAAGGAAGGACAAGAAAGAAAGGGAAGGGAAGGGAAGGGCAGGGAAGGGAAGGGAAGGGAAGGGAAGGGAAGGTAAGTGAAGTGACGGGAAGGGAGAAAATTCACTGGAGCACATAATCATCACCTTG
>CAUYPK010065595.1:0-13301 GCA_963574355.1 Loris lydekkerianus
GAAATTTTAGATTTAAACCTAACCATCCAACATTTGGATTTAACAGACATCTACAGAACATTTCATCCCAACAAAAGTGAATACACATACTTCTCATCAGCCCACGGAACATCCTCCAAAATCAATCACATCTTAGGCCAGAAGTCTAACCTCAGTAAATTTAAAGGAATGGAAATTATTCCTTGCATCTTCTTGGACCATCAGGAAATAAAAGTTGGAGTCAGCAACAACAGGAATCTGCATACTCACACAAAAACATGGAAGTTAAATAACCTTATGTTGAATGATAGCTGGGTCAGAGATGAGATTAAGAAGGAAATTATCAAATTTTTGGAACAAAATGATAATGAAAACACGAATTATCAAAACCTCTGGGATACCGCAAAGGCAGTCCTAAGAGGGAAATTTATAGCACTGCAAGCCTTCCTCAAGAAAACGGAAACAGAGGAAGTTAACAACTTAATGGGACATCTCAAGCAACTGGAAAAGGAAGAACATTCCAACTCCAAACCCAGCAGAAGAAAAAAAATAACCAAAATTAGAGCAGAATTAAATGAAATTGGAAAAAAAAAAGGATTATACAACAGATCACTAAATCAAAAAGTTAGTTTTTTGAAAAGGTCAATAAAATAGATAAACCTTTGGCTAACCTAACCAGGAAAAAAAGAGTAAAATCTCTAATTTCATTCATCAGAAATGACAAAGACAAAATAACAACAGACTCCTCAGAAATTCAAAAAATTCTTAATGAATATTGCAAGAAAATTTATTCTCAGAAATATGAAAATCTGAAGGAAATTGACCAATACTTGGAAGCACGTCACCTTCCAAGACTTAGCCAGAATCAAGTGGAAATGTTGAACAGGCCTACATCAAGTTCTGAAATAGCGTGCCCCATGATCGCATTAATGTACACAGCTATGATTTAATTTAAAAAAAAAAAAAAAGTCCCAAAAAAGAAGAGTCCAGAACCAGATGGCTTCACGTCAGAATTCTACCAAACCTTTAAAGATAAACTAGCATCTATATTACTCAACCTTTTCCAAAACATCTAAAAAGAAGGAATACTTCCCAACACATTCTATGAAGCAAATATCACCCTGATCCCCAAAGCAGAAAAAGACCCAAGAAGAAAACTATAGATCAATATCTTTAATGAATATAGATGCAAAAATATTCAACAAGATCCTAGCAAACAGAATCCAGCAACATATCAAACAAATTACACACCATGACCAAGTGGGATTTATCCCAGGGTCTCAAGGCTGGTTCAATATACGTAAATATATAAATATAATTCAACACATAAACAAATTAAAAAACAAAGACCATACGATTCTCTCAATTGATGCAGAAAAAGCTTTTTATAATATCCAGCATCCCTTCATGATCAGAACACTTAAGAAAACTGGTATAGAAGGGACATTTCTTAAACTGATAGAGGCCATCTATAGCAAACCCACAGCCAATATCATATTGAATGGAGTTAAATTGAAATCATTTCCACTCAGATCAGGAACCAGGCAAGGTTGCCCACTGTCTCCACTGCTCTTTAACATTGTAATGGAAGTTTTAGCCATCGCAATTAGGGAAGAAAACGCAATCAAGGGTATCAGGGTCAGAAGAGATCAAACTTTCACTCTGCAGATTATCTGATCGTATATCTGGAAAACACCAGGGATTCTACTATAAAACTCTTAGAAATGATCAAGGAATACAGTAGTGTCTCCGGTTACAAAATCAACATTCATAAATCGGTAGCCTTTATATATACCAACAATAGTCAAGCTGAAAAAAACAGTCAAGGACTCTATTCCATTCACAGTAGTGCCAAAGAAGATGAAATATTTGGGAGTTGTTTATCTAACAAAGGACGTGAAAGATCTCTATAAAGAGAACTATGAAACTCTAAGAAAAGAAATAGCTGAAGATGTTAACAGATGGAAAAACATACCATGCTCATGGCTGGGAAGAATCAACATTGTTAAAATGTCCATATTACCCAAAGGAATATACAATTTCAATGTAATCCTTATTAAAGCTCCACTGTCATATTTTAAAGATCTCAAAAAAAAAATACTTCATTTTATATGGAATCAGAAAAAAAAAAACTTGAATAGCCGAGACATTACTCAGAAATAAAAACAAAGCAGGAGGAATCACCCTACCAGACCTCAGACTATATTATAAATTGATAGTGATCAAAACAGCATGGTACTGGCATAAAAACAGAGAGGTACCAAGGTAATCAATACTATTATGAAACCTAAAAAAAAAAAAAAAAAAACAGAGAGGTAGATGTATGGAACAGAATAGAGAACCAAGAGATGAACCCAGCTACTTACCGTCATTTGATCTTTGACGAGACAATTAAAAACATTCAGTGGGGAAAAGATTCCCTATTTAACAAATGGTGCTGGGTGAACTGGCTGGCGACCTATAGAAGATTGAAACTGGATCCACACCTTTCACCATTAACTAAGATAGACTCTCACTGGATTAAAAATTTAAACATAAGACATGAAACTATAAAAATACTAGAAGAGAGTGCAGGGAAAACTCTTGAAGAAATTGGGCAAATATTTTATGAGGAGGACCCCCTGGGCAATTGAAGCAGCATCAAAAATACATTACTGATCAAACTAAAAAGCTTCTGCATAGCCAAGAACACAGTAAGTAAAGCAAGCAAACAGCCCTCAGAATGGGAGAAGATATTTGCAAGTTATGTCTCCGACAAAGATTTAATAACCAGAATCCATAGAGAGCTCAAACGTATTAGCAAGAAAAGAACAAGTGATCCCATCGCAGGCTGGGCAAGGGGACTTGAAGAGAAACTTCTCTGAAGAAGACAGGAGCACAGCCTACAGACATATGAAAAAATGCTCATCATCCTTAATCATCAGAGAAATGCAAATCAAAACTACTTTGAGATATCATCTAACTTCAGTAAGATTAGCCCATATCACAAAATTCCAAGACCAGAGATGTTGGCATGGATGTGGAGAAAAGTAAACATTTCTACACTACTGGTGGGAATGCAAACTAATACATTCCTTTTGGAAAGATGTTTAAAGAACACTTAGAGATCTAAAAATAGACCTGCCACTTGATCCTACAATTCTTCTACTAGGTATATACCCAGAAGACCAAAAATCACATTATAAGAAAGATATTTGTACTAGAATGTTTATTGCAGCCCAATTCATAATTGGTAAGTCATGGAAGAAGCCAAAGTGCCCATTGATCCATGAATTGATTAATAAACTGTGGTATATGTACACCATGGAATATTATTCAGCCTTAAAGAAAGATGGAGACTTTACCTCTTTCATGTTTACATGGATGGAGCTGGAACTTATTCTTCTTAACAAAGTATCTCAAGAATGGAAGAAAAAGTATCCAATGTACTCAGCCCTACTATGAAACTAATTTATAGCTTTCATATGAAAGCTACAACTCAATTATAGCCAATGAATATGGGGAATGGGTGGGGACGGGGTGGGGTGAGGATGGGTGGAGGGAGGGTAATGGGTGGGACCACACCCACGGTTCACCTTACAAGGGTACATGTGATGCTTACGAAATGTAGAATATAAATGTCTTAACACAAAGTTTGATGAGAATATTTCAGATTGTATATGAAACCAGCACATTGTACCCCTTGATTGAACTAATGTACACAGCTATGATTTAACAATAAAAAAAAAAGAAAAAGAAAATGCCATGAAGACTATGTTAACCAGTTTGATGAAAATATTTCAAATTGTCTATAAAACCAGTGCATGGTACCCCTTGATTGCATTAAGGTACACAGCTGTGATTTAATAAAAAATAATAACAAATAAATAAAACGTACACCACATGGTGCCATTTGCTGCCACAACCCTTCGCCTTCCACCCCACCCGGACATTTCAGGCAGTGCTGTTTTCTATCTTTGCCTCCAGTACCACTCCCTGCTGGTTTGCGGGCACAGCAGATGCTTAGGAGCTTGACACAGGAGTGGGAAGGAAGTTCAGGAGGTCAGCAAACACTACGTTGTCCATGTTGTTGACCAGTGGGCCACCAGCAAAAGGCGCAGTGTCAGGGAGGAATGGCTGTCTTGGCAGTGGTTTACAGGGACAGGAGCTCCAGGAATGCACCAAAACAGCGGGTGGGCAGCTCAGCCGGGCAGGGCAGGCCGTGGACCCAGCTCCTGCTCTGTCTCACAGATCTCTAAGAAACACAACCAGCTCCAGATATCACCCCACCTCCCAGGAAATCCTAAATGCTCACAAACACCAAACAGGCTTTGGGCATCTCTTCAGAGACAGCAGGTGAGTCGGTGGGAGGTAAGCCCAAATAGATCTCCCTCTCCCTCAGAACTGGACATCCCTCCTCTACTGGAACAGAGCAAGTGGATTTTTCAAGTCCTGTGCTGGCCAGTGGGAGAGGAAGCAGCCGCTTCTCTGCACAACCAGATGAGAGTGTTGGGGAATGGAGGTCATGGCCTCCCCAGCCCTGTGAGCTCTTGGGGCATCTGAGGCAGCTGCAGAATGGGGTCGTTGTTTATGGAGCCGTGTCTCCTCCCAGGAGTGGAGTCTGCCCAGAGGCAGTGCCCCTGCCGCTCCCTCTCCTCTTCCTCCTTTTCTCTTCTCTCTTCAGACTCCCCCAGATGGCATGTGCAACACTGAGGGGACACTGCTTGGTTTTGCTACAGCAAGAGCTCAGGTGGCCTGCTCTGCTCACCCTGAGCCAAGTGCAGGGCCCAGCCCAGCCTCAAGGTCAGGCCCTGTTGCCACATACCCAGGCCATTGCCTTTGTTTGGCCACCCACAGGACCAGGAGTTCCCACCTGTTTTCCAAGTGGACAGCTTGACGGGTAAGAGTGTCAGATGGGGTGAAGGCCCCCAAGTCTTGTCCCAGTGCTGCGGCCTCCAGGCCACCACACATGCTCAGCCACTCGGGACTGTGGTCTCTGAGGGCTTAGGCTCTAAACTCCTTATGGACATACAAGTTTATGCTTTCAAGACTTGTAAAATACCCAGTCAAGATAAGTGGTAGGTCTCTCACTGGCGAGTTCATACTATAGGGAAAGAGGTACTCTGAGCGTTCCCAAAGGTCAGACAAAAGGAAGGAAGAGCAGTCAGGGTTTGCTATTTTCTGTATGGAAACAAACCTATGTTTTTATGGAGACAGCTTCTTGTCTTGATATTAAAATTAAAACAAACCTATGTTTTGGAGACAGCTTCTTGTCTTGATATTAAAACTAAAACAAACCTATGTTTTGGAGACAGCTTCTTGTCTTGATATTAAAATTAAAACAGCTCCTTTCTTTTCCTTCCTTCCTCTCCCTCCTCCACCCAATGCCTGCAGCCACGCCCACACTCACACAACCAACCAGCTCTCAGAGGAGTGTCCTCCCCACAGGGCCTGCTTCTCAGAGAGCCCACTACGGCTGGGCGTGGGCTTCAGCTCTCCCTGCCTCACCTATCCTAAGATCTACTTTAGGGAGTAACGGTCTAATTATTATGTTGCCTTATGCCTATTATTAACTGCCTTATGTTGCTTAAAAATACAGTTTAATTGAGGCTTGAAACATTCCTATGGCCACTAATTTATCTCTAATTTATTTACTCAAAGCAGTGTCTTCCAAAACTGAATCATCAATGCCCAACCTCAAAGCATCCAACAAAGTCCTCATTTTATTTTTCCTCAAGGGAAGATTTCACAAGGATTCTTATTATGTGGGGGGAGTCTTCATGTGAAGGCACATTTCTGTTCAGATTGTGGGCTGGCCTCCAGGCAGGTGCTCTCAGGTAGGCTCATGGTGTTGGGGTCACTGGACCTGGTGAAAACATGAATATGATTTTTCAGCTTAAATCCCATGTGATCCCACCTGTAATGGTCATGGGTCCAGTTACTGCTTACTAATTCAGGCCATACAGTGCATAAATGCATTGAGAACCAAATGTTCCCTGTCTATGGGTCACGCACATGACAACCTTTCGGCCTCTAGACAGAGACAAAGCTGGTGGGACATAGCAGGAAGGTGCAAAGTGAAACATTTGGGTTCATGTGGCATTTTGGCTCTATCTAACTGTGTGATCTTGGACAAATCAGGACATTGTTTTGAATGTCAGCTTCCTCATGTACGAAATGAGAACAGTAACAGTGCCTATTTCAGAATATATTCTGAGAGTTCTGTGAGTGGCATTTATTATAAATGTGAAAGGCTATATAATTACCAATTCTATAAGAATCATAAACACAACTATAACACACAAAATAAGGCTCTGGCAATATTCTTAGTGCAGCTATGCTGAGCCTGGACACCTGGGACTCTCAGGAACCTCTTACACAATGCGGTATCCAGGGAATATGGGTGAGAGCCCCAGGTTTTTCTATTTCATATCACTTTTTCTTAACTGTTTGTTTAAAAATCTCCTAATTCTTTTGAAATAAGCCTACAGGCCCCTTTAAAAATAAATGGAGAGCTTCAAAATTAGCAATAAAATAAAAGCAAGCATCTGCAACTGGGAAAAAGACAGCTGGACTTCACAGCACTAATGCAAATAACACCGAGCTCCCCAGCTGGTACCTGGGTCCCCAGCCTCTCCCTTCAGGCCTTTTTGTGGGCATTGACGCCTCTCTCAGCTCCCTTGACAGCTTTTCTAGAGATTTAGGAATAAGAAAAGGAAACACACCTAGAGAATAACACAAAATGAGACGGCGTGGAACAGACTGCAGGTGTGAGTAGTTCTCTGGAATCCAAGAAAGGCCTGAAGCCACCTGCAGAGGACCCCAGGGAAGAGACACCTCTGAACCCCCTCCCCAGATCTCCTCCTGTTCGTCTCAGATTCACCAGTTTTGGGAGCGCTCAGGATGGTCAGCCCACCCTCAATGTGCAGCTCACCGCTCTGGCAACATAAATATCCTGGTCCTAGCCAGTGAAGCTGCCTGGAACACGATGGCAGCTGCACGGCCTGGGAAAGAGACCCTCCCCTCAGTGCTGCTGGGCCCACTACATGTGGCTGCTGCTTTCCCAGAGTAAAGAGGAGTATGAAATGGGACATCTCCAACAAAATTAGGAAGACAGAAGAAAGACCAAAGAGAGTGCTGTGTTTTAGGGAAAACAGACAGAAGTGTATTTCTTAGGAAAAGAGTGCATGTAATTGTCTAATGCACAAAGTGCATCTGTGTTGAAAGGGTGCAGTGTGTAGCCATTTTCATCCTTCACATTTTCTGCCTTGTCTTGTTAAGTACTTGAGTTCACAAACATTTTTTAGTAGTGCTATTAGTACTTTGAGACAGGCTCTCACTCTGTCCCCCAGGCTGTAGTGCAGTGGCAGGATCACAGCTAACTGCTACCTCCAAGTTCCAGGCTCAAGCAATCCTCTTGCCTGAACCTTCTGAGTAGCTGGGACTGCAGGTGCATGCTACCATGCCTGGCTAATTTTTAAGGGTTTTATAGAAATAGTCCCTCCCTATGTTGCCTAGGCTGGTCTTGAATTCCCAAATTCAAGCAATCCTGCCAACTTGAACCCTGAAAGTGCTGAGATTACAGGTGTTAGCCACATGCCCAGCCTGTCAACATTTCTGGAAGATTGTATTAGAATAGGGGCTGTGTCTACTTTTCTCCCAGCTGTTGCCACAGCCCAAAAGAACTGGCACTTAGGAAGTGTTCAGTAAGTATCCGCAGCTGCTCCAGGCACCGCTCACTGCTCTGATGTATTTCTGTCATTTCTCACCCATCCTGCAGAGGCTGTCCTTTGGGAAAATTGGGGGTGTTCTCAGGATAGGCTCTGAAACATAGATCCCTATTCTTACAGAATGTGAGTTGCTAGAAGATATGAGTTTTGTCTGATTGGTTCACTGCTATATATCTGATAAGGGCTACATCACAGCTTGACCACAAATTAGCCAAAGTACTTTGGGACATGTCCCTGAATGCTTTGAGCCTGAGTCTCTCTGCTAAGCAAGGGTCACATCTTACTCATTTTGTGTCAGGGGGATGAAGTGACGGTGTGTGAAACTCTGCAGTGTGGAGGGGGTTCAAGTGAGAAGTGGGTGCTTGGGTGAGTTTTACTTTTCTAACTCTTAGTTCATTTGGGAAACTGTCTTGTTGGCTATTTGTCTAAAGGTCAAAGATAACATCTTTCACTTTGGGACAAATTGGTGTTGGGAGGACCCTGATGTCTCCAGGTCTCCCAGGTTGGAAGCTGCTGTCAGTGACCCTTCAGCAACAATCCATCAAATCTTCTCTTTCTCTTTCAGCAGGCAAAAGAGAATGTTTGGACTGCTCCCTGGAACTAATTCTGTCATAGATCAAAAAGGGAATAATACTGTAGTTGCCAAAGTTTGGACCAGGCCCAGGGAATTCCTTTAGATCCACTTGATTTTCCAATATTCTCACTGAAAACTTTGAAAACAAAGGTGCCCTAATGCAATGTGGCCTACTCAGCACTAATAATAACAGCACAACACCCAGCATGGCTTGGTGCTTCAGGAACTCCCCACCACCACTCCAGGCACTTCCCACCACTTGCTCCAGGAACTTGACACCACGTGCTCCAGGCACTTCACACCACCTGCTCCAGGCACTTCACACCACCTGCTCCAAGCACTTCCCACCAGGCTCTTTAGGCACTTCCCACCATGCTCTCTGGGCACTTCATACCACCTGCTCCAGGATTTCCCACCATGGTCTCCAGGCATTTCCCACCACCAGCTCCAGGTACTTCCCACTCCAGGTACTTCACACCACCTGCTTGTTTACCTCCTTCCCACCCTGGGGGGAGGTGCTGTTGACACGTGCCTGACAGCTGAGGAAACCATACCACAGATTTCAAGTAACTTGCCCAGAGTCACACAGCTAAACATGATGGGACTGGGATTCAAGCTCAGACGGAGTCCTCAAGATAGAAGGTAGAAAGGGATTCTGCATATAATATGCATTGCTGAAGCATGAATTAATCAACAGATATCATACTGTCTACAGTGAGGTAGACAGAGATGAGGGGAGGGATTAGGGATGGAAGTGTGATCAGACCGTGCAGTCAGTACGTCCATCTGTCATGGGCACCCACAGCATACACCAGGAATATTCTAGGGCTGGAAACACGGTGCCCCTGATGGGTAGAGCCTTTCCCTCAAAGGATTTTTATATTAGAGGAGACATCGGAAATAAACACATAAGCAAATCAATGGTCAAGTCAGGCAGGGTGGTGGTGAGGTGAGTGACCTGAGGGAAGGTGCTGTTTTAGCTGAGGTACTCAGCATGGCCTCTTCACTCTGGAATGTCTGGGGTGAGACCTAGATGGTGAGAATGAGGCATCTTCCTGAACAGTGCTCCAAAAAGGGAGAAGCTGCCTTGTGTGCTCCCACAATGTGGCAGGGAAGCTACAGCAAGGTAGACAGAGATGAGGGGAGGGATTAGGGATGGAAGTGTGATCAGACCGTGCAGTCTTGTAGATAATGTTAGGGGCTCTGATTTATTTTCATTTAAGTGGAAAGCGATTGAAGAATTTTAAGCAAGGAAGTGTTCAATTTCTTTTTTTAAACACCTGTCTGCTGTGAGAAAAATGACTGTAGGGCAACAAGAGCTGACACAGGCAGGAGCCGTGGCTATGTCCAGTCAGGGCCCTGGAGTGGCACCTCACAGAGGCTCTCCTGCCTCAGGAGATACAGAAATACTGTACACTCTGAGCAAGTAGAGCTTACTTCAGAGAAGCAAAGCTGGTTTAGTATTTGAAAACCAAACAAAGTGATTTTCCATATCAACAGGCTAAAGAAGAAAAGGCATATGATCATATCAACTGATATAGAAAAAACAATTAACAAAATACAATTCCCATTCATGTTGTTTTAGAAACTTCCAAAAGAAAAAAAGGAATAGAGGAAAACTTCCTCAGCTTGATAAAGAACATATATGAAAAGCCTTAAACTCACACTACACTTAACTGTGCAAAAGTAATGCTCCTCCCTAAGGCCAGACACAGGCAAGGACGTCCACTTCCACTGGGTACAGTGCTGGACATTGTGACCACTGTCAGCAGGCAAGAAAAGGAAATAAAACCCATACAGATCACAAAGGAGCAAATAAAACTCTTCCTGTTTTCAGATGTCATTATTGTCTACATAGAAAGTCTCGAGGCATTGATCCAGAAATCCTAGAATGGATAAATGAATTCATCAAAGCTTCAGGACACAAGGTGAACTCAAAAATCAATTAAACTTATAAATTCTAGGAGGAGAGCAAGATGGCAGCTGAGTAACAGTTTCTTTGCATCTGGGCACCATGAGTCTGGGGAGATAAGACTCCAGGCATCCTCGGCTGGTGGAATCTGCCTATAATCATCCCTTTGAGGATACAGGGAGTCAGTGAGAGACTTCTGGACCCCAAGAGGAAGACAAAAACAGTGGAAAACTGGCAAGTGGTTGTGTGTGTTCCATCAGTCAAATCCCAGTGGGAGCTGTAAGTACAGCAGCAGTGAGACTGCAAACTGGAAAGGCCTTGCCTGTGAACTGTTTTGCTTGTGTTGGACTTGGCACTCAGTTGAACTGCCTTGGGGAGAGCTTGAGCAGGAGTGTGGAGAACTTTGGGTGTTGTCTAGGGCCCCAGACTGAGCCACTGAGATGGACAAAGCTAATAGTGTTTTGCTCTGGGCCACAGCAAGCCATTGTGAGAGAAGTGCCCCAGCAAGCTCCGCCCTCAGGGTCGCAGAGAAAGGATCAGGCAGGAGCTAGTAACCTAGTGACCTGGCAGCCTAAAGGTGGGGACTGAGCCACCTTACAGCCTTAACCCTCCGGGGCAGAGTGAGTCCCGTTGTGGCACACTGTGTTAAGTAGATAGCCACTTCAGCACTGATCCCAGCAATAAGCACTTTCCTGGGAAAGCTTCTGCTTAGCCACATTTAGAAGTTTAAAGTGCCTTTTAAGAGGGCTGAAGAGAGATTTAGGGTCTCCATCCTGTGGGATTTGAGAAATCAGTGAAGGCCTCCAGTCATATCAGCATTGTGATTAACATCTCATACCCCAGAAGACCACCTGTTGCCCAGACAATATTCAACAAGATATATATACTACTTTGATTTTGTTTTTGTTGTTGATGTTGTTGTTGTTGTTAGTTTGTTTGTTTTTTGTTTATTTTTGTTGTTATTTTGTATTTTAATTTCAACCTTTTCCATACAGATTTTTTCTTTTCTTTTTTTTTCTTTCTTTTCTATCTCCATTTTTCTAGTTTAAATACAATTTCCCGTTGCTGCCTTTTTCAATAATTAAAACTTCATTTTTGCTAGTGATTCTATCCATATTATTTGGCTTTTCACCCAATTTTATCCCGTAAAGTTTTCTGTTTGCTTGCTTTGGTTTAATTTATAGCACTTTTGTCTTTCCCCTCTACTTGGTGGAGGTGGGGTACTGTGTCCAATGAGGTTAACAAAGAGCTGCTGACCTCAAGGGAACCAGCCAACAGGCACACCCAGAGGTTGGGGCTTTTTTAAGATTGTGCCAAAGTACCCTACTATACATCTATATTGCTCTGTTTCCCTCTTTCTGTGCCTCCCTTCTTTTTGTCAATATTCCTTTTTACCCATCCCCTCTCCTTTATTTTATTTTCTTTCTTTCTTTCTTCTTCTTTCATCCCTTCTTGCTCTTCAACCTTCTCATCCTCTGGTCCTGTACCAAAAGGACTCATCAAAACCTTAGTCCACAAAAACGGGAACTGAAAGAGCAAGAGGAAGTGAAAGGAAAGTTAGGGCAAGGAAACAGACAAAAGAAATCACTCATGAGGAAGAATAAGCAGAAAACTCCTGGGAACATGAAGAACCAGTCCAGAGCAACCACTCCAAGGGACCATGAGGTAGGTACTGCAGAGGATTCCACCTATAAAGAAATGTTAAGAATGACAGAAGGGAATTTAGAATGTACATGATGAAAACAATGAAATAAATGATGGAAACAATGAAGAAACTGGATAATAAAGTGTAAAATAACCAAAAGGAAAACCAAAAACAGAACCAAATAAGAGGATACAGCGGAGCTGAAGGAACTGAAGCAGTCAATTAGGGAACTTAAAGATGCAATGAAAAGTATCAGCAACAGGTTAGACCATGCAGAAGAAAGAATTTCAGAGGTAGAGGACAAAGTTCTTGAGATAATTCAGAAAGTAAAAGAGGCAGAAAAGAAGAGAGAGAAAGCAGAACATTCACTGTCAGATTTATGGGACTTTACGAAGAATTCCAACATACAAGTTATAGGAATCCCAGAAGGGGAAGAAGAATCCCCCAGAGGAAGGGAAGCCATACTAGAGAATATTATAAATGAAAATTTCCTAAATATTACCAAAATTCTGACACTGCTTTCAGAGGGATATTGAACCCCAGGTCGCCTCAACTCTAACCAAGCTTCTCCAAGACATATTGTGATGAAGCTGTCCAAAGTCAAGATGAAAGAAAAGATTCTGCATGCTGCCAGGAGTAAACGCCAGTTGACCTACAGGGGCAAATCCATCAGAGTGACTGCAAACTTCTCTAATGAAACTTTCCAAGCAAGAAGACAGTGGTCATCTACCTTTAATCTACTTAAACAGAACAATTTCAAGCCCATAATTCTATACCCTGCTAAGCTAACCTTTAAACTTGACAGAGAAATCAAATCATTTATAGATATACAAACATTGAGGAAATTCACCACAACAAGCCCAGCTGTACAGGAAATACTTCAACCTGTTCTATACACTGACCAGCACAATGCATCATCAGCAAAGAAAGAACTCAGAAATTAAAGGACAGAACCTAACTTCCACACTGATGCAAAAGACAAAACTAAGCAATAGACTCTCACAAAATAAGATGAATAGAATACTACCACACTTATCAATTATCTCAATAAATGTTAATGGCTTGAATTCCCCACTGAAGAGACATAGATTGGCTGACTGGATTAAAAAACACAAGCCACCCATTTGCTGTTGGCAAGAAACACACCTGGCTTCAAAAGACAAATTAGAACTCTGAGTCAAGGGTTGGAAGACAATTTTTCAGGCAAATGGAATTCAGAAGAAAAGAGGAGTTGCAATCTTATTTTCAGATACATGTGGATTTAAAGCAACTAACATCAAAAAAGACAAAGATGGTCACTTTATATTGGTCAAGGAAAAAATACAACAAGAAGATATTCCAATTCTAAATATTTATGCACCCAATTTAAATGCTCCCAGATTCTTGAAACAGACCATACTCAGTCTGAGCACTATGATATCCGAAAGTACCATAATAACAGGGGACTTTTTTTGAGCTCCTCTTATAGAGCTGGACAGATTC